>JAQJVL010001860.1:0-140184 GCA_035578905.1 Stictocephala bisonia
TAGAGAGTTAGTTTATTTTTATTTATTCTTAAGGCCAACTATTCCATAGAAAGTGTCATTAATTAATAGTCCAATGAAAAATTAAAAGCTGTTGGTTATCAGTTGATCAATCTTTTTGATACCAACTGTAAAAATAGATTTTATAATATTGCTATCACTAATGTTGGTGGCTCAGTGGCTTAGACTTCAGACTGCAGAGGGCAAGGTTCGAATTCCCACAAGCCAATGGTCAGTACTTCACTCGTTGAATAAATTTCACGCACAGGCCTACTGGCCCATGTGAACCGGCGAGTGAAGTTTTGATTAAAAAAAAAGCTATTATGATAAAATAGTACTGTAAAAAGCTATTATGATAAAAAGTACTGTAATTGTTTGATACTTTATTTCATAGGGTTTTCTGAAATGTATATATTTTAATTTATGTTTGCAGTTTTGTGTCTGCTTATAACCAATGAATAATATATGTATAAATCTTTCAGTACAAATAAATTATACAAAAAGTGTTTAACCTTTGATGTTTTATTTTGGTTGGTACAATATTATAAATTCAGCAAAACTATTGCTTATATTATAAGGCGTTATGCATAACAATAGGACTCTGCAGTCCTAACACTCTGATTTGAAATTAAATACAAGAAAGATTTTTCATTTAATTTTCCTCAAGTGTTGTTGTTGTATGAATTATCCTTCATTCTCTGGGATTTCTGTTGTAACTCTAGTTCTGAAAATACCCTTACAACTGCAGGCAATTCTTTTATCTATCATGGGTGTGAATTTTTATTTGGTTATCTATGCGTACTTTCATTTTTGTTGTTTCATTGATTAGGTCTTCATTAGTTGGATTAAATTCTATCATGTCTTCCTGTATTTCTTTTGACCAAATTGATTTTGTCTTTAGTGTGCTGAATTTTGATTTGATTTGTTTGGGATAGGGTTCTTCACTAGGATTTCAAGACGAGCCTAATTAATTTTCTCAAAATAATCTAAGGGCCGCAAGTACATATACATACAGTTTTTCATATGTTTTCTAGCTTGCATTTTGTGTGTCTCTCAGCTATTAATTTAGTGCATTAAAACAAAGACAAAGCATTCTAAGCATTTGTGTGGCTTATAGAAATACCAAAGCGGTCACTTTGATAAATTATTGCAGTTACAAAAAAATGTAGGGGCCGCAAACAATTGAGTTAAGGGCTCCATGCGGCCTGAGAGCAACGTAGTGAGTATCCCTGGTTTAGGCAGTCTATTGTCAAGCATCCTCACAATAAATCCAAAGAAAATATTCTTTTCCTTCTCATGTAATCAGTGTTTGGTTTTATTTTCCTGAGTATCGTTTGGTATTGATCTCCAACCATCTTCAGTTTGGATTTTTGTTTATGCACATTCTAATTATTTTTCTTCAAATTTTTTATATTCTGCATGTTCAATTTTGTTTGGTTGTGTTTTTCTGCTAATATATGTGACCTCTTGTTGGACAAGAACTAAACAAAATAACTTGAAATCTATGACTTTCAATATTTAACTGTATGATGTTAAATGAATAATAATACTGTAATACTTTATTATATGGGGGACACTTTAGCTATCTTGTCTGGCATTAGAAAGTTGTGCAGCTTCTTGACAGATACATATAAACAGAGAAACAAATCAAAGTTCTGATATTTCTCTAATTTTAAGGGTTTCCTCAGGAAAATAACTCTGAGAAGGGATACGGTTGGTGGAAAGTTCACTCTGGGCCATATACAAAGGTTACCATTTTCAAATTTTACATATACTGCTCAAAATAATTGGAAATGTTATATGGAAAATAACAATAGCCAACCTGTTCTGTTAAACGGCCCAAAGTAAAATTTCCAGTAGCCATCTCCCCTCCCAGAGTTCCCTTACCTGAGGAAACCCCAAACAACGGTGTCACAGTGCTGTAACCCAGCTACTTGAGGACCAAGCTTTGTGGAGATTGTAGGCAATAGGCTCTATACTCGGCAACTAATTAGTGGTTGCTATCGATGTGGACACAACTAGTGAAGTCTGGGGTGTCCATGTTGGATGGTAGTCAGTGTCTGGATGATATGTAGGGTAAAGAACTGAGTATCAGGCTTGTCAGTTAGCTGAAAATCAGAACAATACTACGTGGTTCGAATTTCGAATTCCAGTGGTAACGCTCCACAGTAATTCCCCTGGCTATAGGGCTAATAATAAATGGCCCTTTCTGAGGAACAGTCGAACTTAGTTAGTAACCAAATTTCACATATCATCCACACTAATATGAATAAATAAATTCATATTCACCTAAAAATACGCAAAAAGTTATCTCGGCGTTTCATGTGTAAGAATGTATGAACAGGTGTGAAATGTCTCAAATTATTGTTATTGTGAAATATCTCAGATTGACTGTTAACCCTCAACAGCCAAAGGATCTGAAACGCCCCTTCAACGAAGTACCTGACAAAACAGTCAAGCGCCTGAGTGGGCCTTCAACTGCTTAATACTCCTAATTGCCATCTTACAGTGATTTTACTGCGTGTTATATTAACAAATATATTTTCTTTGTCGACCGACTCCTTCTGTGCCTTCTGCTGATTTCTATGAATAATATTTTTAATATTACTTCATACTAACTTTTAAAGATTTAATTTCTACTCCAGCCTTTAGGCCTTGTGCAGATATCTTATTATAACTAGTAAAAATTTTTAGTATTGCTTGCTAATTAATATAATTTTCTTGCATTTACTGTATGAAAATAATATTTTTACCATCAAATAACACATTTTAGCTTAGTTAAACTAAAATGGCTGGTGTACGTCAGAGTCTTCGTGATAGTGAAGTAGAAAAGCCTAAGACTTCTGACGTTATAATGAAAATAAAAATCAACAAATCGGCTTTATAGCAATATAAGATACATAATGGGTTTGCTTGTCATTCACATTTTGGATAACCTAAATGGCAAAGTATGCATTAACAGAGCAGCCCAATTAATTTGTCTAGGAGAGAATCGAAGCTGGACTACACAATAATACCAGGAAAGCTGGCTAACCTAACCATCTTTGGTAAATAATCACCTATAAAGTTCTTTCTTCAAAAATTATTGTACTTATTGTCATTGTAAGAAATAAATACTTATTTTGTGGAATATGATGGTATTTTAAAATGAATTATGTTCAGAAAAAATGTGATTCAAGCAGGACTAAATCTAACATTATTTGTTACACAAATATACGTCAGTGTTGTTCTTATATGTTGCCTGTGATAAAATAACCAGATAAACTACAAAAAAAATCAAACCACTATACAAGAATCATTAAAAACAATATTTTACTACATTATATTAATATTAGAGGAAGGGCAATTTCACCCTCATATGTTAATTGCTTGAAAATTTCAAATAATTTAAAGTCCTCTCAAGGTAATAGACTAAACAATTCTTAACATACCTTATCTTCTTTGGGTTTTTCATCTAACAATGTCGCAGTATCTTTCAATAAAGGTGCTTTGTCTACTAACAATTCATCATCCTTCGGAGGGAGCTGCAACAAATTTTCAATTATCATTATCTACTCTGAAAAGTAAGTCATAATTTGCAGATACATTTCAACATGTAAACACAATAACTACAAACTGGTGCATTGTCATAAAATTATACAAACTAAAACTAATTATAAAATATGTACAGTAATAGACTACAATATATTTGTATAAATAAACTAAAAAACATGCTACTTTTGATGGTTTTTAGAATTTATTCTATGCTTGATATACGAGGGTTGTCCGTTAAGTCTCCAACGAGCTCCCGTCACAACAGAGAAAGCTAGTGTAAATCTGACAATAGCGACGTGCTCATCGCTTTCCCCTCCATTGTTCACACCTCTGCGATACTCAGTCTTGGCTTAGCAGCCGTTAACGATGGAAAGGAAGATCGATGTTCCCACCAGTATGAAATGAAGTCTCTGATTAGATTTTGGTGGTTTAAGGAGTCAACCACTATTGAAATCCATCACCAGTTGACTAATGTGTATGAAGAGAAGTGTATAGACATAAGAAATATGCATACATGGTGTAGGGAGTTTGCAAAAGGCTGAACAAACAAGCATGACGAGGCCGGCTACAAGTGACCACCTGTTTTGGACAAAACATTAATGAAAGTTGAGGAACTTATGCTTGCAGATCGGCTTATGAGTATGTGAGAGATTGTCAAACAGACAAAGGAAATTTCTAAGACCACCGTGAAGAAGATTTTGATGGGCTATACAGAACAAAAGGAGAGGTCAGCTGACAAAGCCCGCTTTCACTTCGCTCAAACCATGAATCTCATCACCAAAGTTAGGTAGTAAATGACTGACCATCCTCCATACAGCTCTGATTTAGCCCCCAGTGAGTCCTATTTTTTCCTCAACTTTAAACAACACGTGAGGGAATGAAATTCTAAAGTTACGATTTCATTCTGTGCAAGTCAACAGGAGATTGGTATGACGTGAGTATGATAAAGCTCCCAAAAGGATGCCAAAAGTGCACTGATCATGACGGGGACTGCGATGGAAAATAGTTAACTGTCTAAGATTTCAATATCTGTAATTGGTTTTGCAATAAAATTACGTTTACTATGTGAAAAAATATTGGAGACCTTAATTTATAGACAACCCTTGTAAAATCCTCCAACATCTCATCAACAAGCACAATATTTTTTTGTGACAGTAGCAAATTAGTGTTTACAAACAATATTAAAACAATTAATTATTTTACATCACAATCAACTTATTTCAAACAGAGACAATTTGTGCTATGGAAAATTTAATACACTGTTACTAATATTATACTTGTAGTTAAAGACAAATTTTTTAAACAAAATTTTTGTCAACAAATTTAACATTTTCATGTATAAGCAGGTTTAAAAGAAAATAGTGGACAACATCCCATCATGTAAGAAACCCTTAATATTGTTGGAGTAATACTTTTAGAGCTTTAAAACATTAAAGTGAATTTGACGAAAATACACCATATCTCCTTCTTAACCTTACTCTGCCCATTCTCCATAGACTATTGATCTGTGCAGGGAACTTATCAGACTGAGTAAGGGGGAGAACCAGTACAGTCCAAGGTGAATAATACTCATAAAAACTAACTATCATGGCCTGGATTCAAACCAGTGTAATCTCTAACTCTGGACAAAAGTCCTGACACCTCAGACTGCTTGGCCACTACATGATACAATGGTATAATTTATTGCATTTTTCATTCAAAAAGGCTTGTCACAAAATTCAAATTTCTTTTCTATTTTTGGCAAACACATGCATTAGCATAGTCATTATTGTACTAATAAATTATAGTAGTTCTTGTTCCTTAATCTATTTAATGCCTTTATGCTTGTTTTATATATATATATATATATATATATATATATATATATATATATATATATAGTTTAAGTTTGTTGTTTATATTTTATTACATGTAGGCATAGTTTTATATTACACTGTTATGGTTGAATAATTGTTAGTTAATTTATTTGTTGTTTGTTTGGTAATTCTTGCGGTGTTTTTTTTCTTTTTACCTGTTATTTAAATATTTTTGTATTAACTGTAATTATATGTGGATTCGGTATATTGTTATAAATACTGTATAAGTATATATAAATATTTTTTGCATGTTAAAGTATTTCAATTACTAATTGATTTATTTTAATTTGATATAATGTATTGAATAAAGCATTGTAAAAATAAATAAATAAAACAGGGTAGAACCCTTTAGTCTAAAAGTTAAGTTAATGACACAAAAAATACAATAGATATCATCCTAGATAAAGTTGTAATTACTAAAATTTGGTAGAATTAAAATGAAAAGTATAAATGACAAACAGTAATATAAAATACAATATCAAAAGGTACTTACAGATAAAATAAACTAATGTGATTCTAAACTTGCAACGTTATTCTAAAAAAATTTGCTTTTTTGTAGTCATCCATTTAAAACATTAAGAAATTTAAAAGCAACTGTTTTTAAATTTCTTAATGTTTTAAATGGATGGAACATAATAACCCTTTTTATAGTTAAAACACATCTTTTGAGAGTAACGTTGCAAGTTTAGAATTGCATTAATACATAGATAATATAGTATAATATATATTTTATAATACATAATGAATATTATTATATTAATAGCGTGTTAATTCAAAGTTTTACTGAGTCGACAGCGTGTAAAATTTAATACATTTTTGTTTCTTGTATTATGGGAATGAATGTCTCTATTAAATGACATTTCAGACATTCCGTTTAAGAAGTAAGAGCCTAATTCATATCTATATATAAGAATAAATAACAGTTTTTATTTGAAAGCTAATAAGAATTGGCTTACAGGCAAGAATTAGAAATTATTCTAATACAATTTTTTTGTAATTTTAATACTTCTCATACCCTATTAGAGCTCCCCTATATTACTAGACTATACCTCAAAATTGAGTAAAAAAAAAAGCTGGAGACCACTTTAAGACGGCTTAAAAGACAAATTACCTGTGCTAGTATAGCCTTAATATAATCACTATGGTTCTCCCAAGTGAGTTGGCAATCATCAATATGCACAACCAAAAGTTTTTATATTATCCTGAATTAAAATTAGATAGATGTTTACAAACTTTTCTTAAACAAAACATTAAATGTTTTATATTATCTTCATTAGAAAGGAAACAATTAGCAGTAAACCAAACATTAGCCTGTTCTAATACTCTTTGACAATACTATTCAAGTCACGCATATTTATTGGTCTCAACTTTCTACTAGATTCAGTCCCTGCAAGTACCTCCCAATACTGATCTGATCCTGGCTTTGTTAATAAAATAATATTTTACAACTCTATTTTACTTAATTAAATCCTATTTCCTCCTAATCTGATATCAATCTATATTTGTAAAGTGTAAATACTCAAACAAATTATTCATTAAACATGGTGTTATCTAGGGATCCATTTTGGGACTGACACTATTTATTGTTTATATAAATGAAATAATTCATAAAATTAAACTACAGATCAAATAAAAAAATAATTTAACAATAACACAACATTTTGGTTATATCAAAAAAATTACCTGGCATGCCCATGTTGGCCGCATATCAAATAAAATATCAAAACGAAATTTTACTCTACAAAGATCCAAACATTATGTAACTAAAGATCTTTTATTAATAGTATATTATTTGTTCACTTATAATAGATTAACATAATGTACTCTACTTTTGCAAATCAGTCCTTGTGCTTTAAGAATTTTTAAATTAGAAAAAAGCTGTCAGAATTATAACAAATATTCAGAAAAAGCAAGCTGTTAACCGTTCTTTCAAACCTTAACATTTTGTTCTTTCCTTCTTTGTATGTTATTATTTATTGCTTATTACATATCAAAAAAAATATTTTTAACTTAAGAATTTAAAATAGTATGGATAACTTCTCTATACAAAACAATACAATATAGCAAGAAATTATCATAAACGTTATTAAATGGTTTTGACAACGCTTCAATCAATTTTTGTAATAAATTACCAATGCATACGTAAAAACTAAAAAAATCATACATTTAAGAAAACTATTTATATTTGTTTTCAATCAATCATGACTTTTGGATATTTATCCAAATATCCATCACAGCTTTATAATTAACAAATGGTAGCTGACAGCAAACCAGCGATATATATATATATAAATATATATATATATATATATATATATATATATATATATATATATATATATCCTATTTCGTAAGCCTAAGCGTTTCGCCCATGCTATGATGTGGCATCCTCAGTGGTCACTCTCATCCTAATCACTGAGGATGCCACATCGTAGCATGGGCGAAACGTCTGGAACTGTACATATTGTAAATAGTCCTTTGACGCGGTTGACACCGGAAGAACTAGTTTTTAATATATATATATATTTGATTTATATATTGCATGTATAATACTTATTTTAAGTGAGGTCAATAATGATTATTATTGTAAATTGTAAATAATTAGTGTAAATTAAATCTTCTTTTTATAAAAATGAATTTTCTGGGATAATCTATGACTTTTGGAAATCAGACAATTATTTCTAATACATCTTTATTAATAAGTTTTTCTTTACTATTACATATAATGTATCATGTATATTATTTGTTTGACTACTTATATAAAAATTTAAAAATTATCATTATGAACATGATTAAACATAATAAAATATTGTTTTTAAGCTTTTACTGCTAACATGATTTTTTTTCAAAATACAACCATAGAGAGTACAAAAAAAATACTGTATACAATTGTTTTAATACAAATGTTCCTCACTCTTAGTAGAGTTGAAGTTTTTAATTTGTAGTAAAGAGGTTTAGAGTCTCAACAGAAAATATTTTTATCTGATCATCCATACAAAGAATGCACTGTTGCATAGATCATGAGTTATCTTTTTAAACTGTTTAGTGATAATAATTACTCTAGATGTAAAATAGTGAAACTGTTGACTGAGTTAGGGAAAAATAATAAATGTATTTGGATTTAAATAATTACAATATAAAATACCTTTATTCATTTGTCATTTGATCCAATTTTAAACTTTTCTAATAAGAAGTACTTAAAATGTCTATTAGCCTGTCTGTAAATTAACACCATAAAATAAAAATTAAAAATTTAAATGTTTTGTAAATTATTTTTGATTAAGTACCATGTGAAATTTTATTTTAGTTTTTGCTCTTCTCCTCTTTTTCAATGTTTTCAAGAAATGGATGATTAAAGAAAAAATTATTTGTTTTTTAGTATACAGTGGTCCTGCAACTGTTCAGATTGTGTTTATCCAGAGGTAGCCCTATCCAGATCCGATTAAAATAAAGGTAGCTTATTTCTTTAGCTGTAAAATCAGGTCGTTATCGAGAGCACCTCAAATTTTGCAATACTTTATGCATGTCACAAGAGTGTAGAAAAAAGTATATATAATGTTTTGCAAATGAATGCACTTTCAGTTCCCGGTCCATTTATTGTGCTAAACATTATATTTCCTGCCCTTTACATATTTATAGAATGTTGTGCTAAGCACCATATTTTTCGCACAATGTTATTTGAATCCTTATCACCAGTGGTCAGAGTCAATGACCCAGCTGAATGGTTAAGGTAAATGTTTTGTATCTATAATTTTTCTATTCCTTTATGTATTTTATTCTTTTTAGTTTATTATGCTGAGTTTATATTCTGTGTATATACACATTATTTAGTTGTTTTAATGCAACATATAGGATTGTTTTAAAGCAACATTCGGATGATCTAAGAAAAAATTGCTTCAGAATTAGGAGTGGGAACAAGCATTGCAAGTGACTGGGAAAAAACTTAATGAAACCAAAGGGGCCATCCCTAAATTACGTAACGCTAAAATTGGGCTTTTCAGAACCTCCTCCTCCTGTAATGTACTTGTATTGGTAATACCTAACGTTTCTCAAACATTACGTAACACTGTCACCAACCCCCCCTCCAATTTTTGTCATCCATTTTAATACATACTTAGATTCATGATATTCATTGTTTTAATTTGTTTCGCTTGTTTTCTAATGGGGGGAGAATATATTACTAACTTTAATATCTTGTAGTTTTGGGAAAACTATCAAATTTTGTGTATGAATTCAAACAAATTGCTGAGATTTAATAGTTACGTAATGCAGCGTAGAAACCCCCACCCTTCGCCGTAACAATGTATAACGTTGCTGAAACCCTCCCCCCTAAAGGCATTACATAATTTAGGGACGGCTTTAAAGTGGTGTGCTAATCAAGGAAGTGGGGGTGGCATTGAAATAAGAAAGATAATGCAAAAGGAACACATAATAAAGTTGAAGAGGCTTTATACTTTTGGCATGAGTTTATTAGAGGAAAAGACTTAAATGCCTTAAATTACGCTAGAGTACATGCCAAGTGACGAGCTACGAAATGGTTTTATAAAAGCAATTTCTCGGCCAGCAAGCATAACGTCAGTTTACAAACCGATGGATCTCTCTTAGAGGCACTGAAGAAAAAGTATTCTCATAACACTTATATCTAAAATTGAATAAAATATCGACTGTGAGTCTGCATTTTAATCATGGAAAATTTTTTTTTTATTTTATTTTTTTTTTTTTTTTTAACTTCACTCGCCAGTTGACATGGGCCTACAGGCCTGTGCGTTAACTTTATTCAACGAGTGAAGTACCGACCGTTGGCTCAGTGGGGATTCGAACCTTGGACCTTGCCCTCCGCAGTCCGAAGCCTTAGCCACTGAGCCACCACGCCGGCTCAATATATCTGAGCTCAATATATCTGGCTCAATATATCAATATATATATATATATATATATATATATATATATATATATATATATATCAATATATCAATATATACAATCATGGAAAAATGTATTAGATATATAAGTGGAATGAGATAAATAACAAAGTGTAGTTTTAGTTACCGAATATAATTATGAACAAGTTAATTTGTAATAAATATATTTGTGAGGTGGTTAATTTGGAATGGACGTTACCGATGAAATCAAAGAAATAAATGATGAGAACATTGTGGCAATGGTAGTGAATGGTAACACAGGTGAAGATAACGATGATGAGGGGCCCCCTTCAAATAAAATATCACACAATGAAGGACAAAAGGCAATTGAGACAGAGCTGAAATATATTAGCCAGCAAAAAGAAGCATCATAGCAGACATAATTTGTTTACGCAAGTGGCATGACTTGTTGGCGAGGAAAAGATTTTAGCGATATTCAGTTTTCCATCAAAGGCTTCTTTAGAAAATTGGTCACACCATTTATTTTTATATTATTGTATATTTTTAATGCCAAGTTTTATTTTATCTCACCAACTTTGTTTTTATTTGAACATATTGGATTCATAACATAATGTTTATATAATGCATTGAATAACATTTTATTCAACATTTCATGTTTATGTTTAGTTATTTTATTATGCTAAATTTTCTCTTATCTCATCATTTTGTTTGTCTTTGTTTCAATATATAGCATAAGATTCATAACATAATGTTTATTTAAATTACACTGCATTGAATAATTTTATTCAACATTAACGTTTATAATGTTTCATGTATGTGTTCACGTTTTAATGTTTTATTTCATTTCATAATTCTGTTTATGTTATAATATAAGGGTAATTTTTTTCCATTTAATTTGCATTAAATTATACGGTGTATATTTTTATTCAAAAATTCATACTTTTATGTTAGGATAGTTTTCAATGTTAAAATTATTTTTATTCATTGATAGCTATGATTTGAATGTCTAGTTCCCAATTTTAAATAAAAATTTATTTTGTATATTTTTATTGAATACTTAATAAACATTTCTATTTATTATACAGTATAAAAATGTACCCACAAATCTTTAGTTATTTTGTGTTTGTTTGCAGTAGCCTATAGTAAATTCCATAGCCTACTTTTTAGCATTAATTGTCAACTTTATTTGAAGAATCAATATAATAACAAAGTTGTACATACGAGTTAGTTATAAAAGTGCAGACAGCACTTAACATGTCCTGTGCGGGCTACATTGATCAATGTAGTGCTGCTATGGCGCGCCCGGCGGTGTATATGGAACAATGCATCGCCCGCCCTTGAAATGTATTTATTCAGAGTGAGGCTAGCCGTTGCCCAGGAACGTTGTGTTGCTCGTCGCTTGTTGTGGCAGTCTTGGTGTATGTTTTGGTGTATTTCGTTATTGGATATTGCTATATTTGTGTGAGGGGTGCCTGTACTATGTACAGTACTCAACCTGGGGGTGCACAATTATGTTCTCTTTCAGCATTGAACATGTAAATAGGTATTATTGACGTTTGGAAGATCATCAACCTCGCATGGAGACCCAACCTTGAACTCCGGCTTTTAAGGAATTAATGCTATCCGAATCGATTCACCAACTTATTGATCTGGAGAGTCACAAGTCCACTGTACTATAGTTGAGGTTTGGATGACTTAGATTCTATTTAAACCTTTCGCTCCCAGGAATTTCATGAATGGTATGTCTTCAAAAACCCGGCCTTTTACACAAGGTATCTCCCAGGATTTCAATTTTTATCATTATTTTAATATGCTTGTAATAACCTAATCTACACACTAATGTACAGTAGAGCGTCGAAAATCTGAATTAATAGGAATCGGACCAAGATTTTCTAAATATCCGGATTATCAAAATTAACTTGTGCAATGGCTGGAAGATGTTTTCAAAGTAAAAAACCCTAAAATCTGCTGTTTTTCATGTTACCGGTTGACGGGAAATGGAGGGCGGATGAATGAAACCAATAGTGATTTTTAACTTGTTCACTTACAATGTTGTTACTATAATGAATAAATATCATTAATGTACCAAGTTATTCTAACACTAAAGTTTACTGTATTGACATACATTTCAATTGAATACTTACGATTTAAATATTTAACCCACGAAATATAATATAATGCACAGCCCTAAAAATGTAACTGTAAATTACACAGTTAGATGTTCAAAAAATCCTTTATAGCTTTGTTGCAATGGTTAAAAATATATGCTTCTTTTTGAACAAAGCCATATTGGTCACAATTACTATTGTTCGTCTAACTATTACAATGTAGTTCGTTCATTCTATGTAGTTCGTTCATTCTATGTAGTTCGTTCATTCTATGTAGTTCGTTCATTCTATGTAGTTCGTTCGCTGGTCCAGTATAGCTGTGCGCGCGCAATCCCCTTTCTTGCGTCCTCTTTTTCTTTAAAAAGAAGTAACAAGGCCTTCTGTTCCATACACACAGTTTTGGGTTAGGTTACAAGTGACTGGAGATTCGGTCATCATGTATGATTACTACCTTCCCAACTCTATTGTTCACTTTGAATTGAACTAGTTCAAATCATTATGAACGAACTAGTTAACTCGTTCACAGTCTTGTTCATTTGACTCAAACTAGATGACTCGTTCGTTTGTAAACTAAACATCGCTAAGATACAGTAGGCACGCAACTCCTGTTATAGCGCACGGCAGACTGTTGTCGTGTTTTAAGTTTAATTTATAGTATAAAATATTTTGTTTTTAATACGAATATTTCGCCAGAATTGAGTCCGGATTATTGACAGTCCGCATTTTTGACATCCGAATGATTGACACTTTATTGTAATAACAATTAATAACGTTTAGTCATCATGGGAGAAACAACTTAAGAATTTTAAAAAAATTTAATTTTTATTATTTGTTACAATTCATCCTAAAATAACAATAAGAAACTATTCCACAGCATATAAATTTATATGCCTAGAAACATTATTTAAAAATGAACTATATACAAAATTCAATTTAAAATAAACACGTATGACGCTGTGAGCAAGAGCAGACAACTGACGAATCTGTCTTGTTATGTTGCGCCACAGCTACCTAAATCAGTGTTTGTTATTGCTTGCATGCTTGACTATATAAAGTTATTTTAACATGATATTGTGATAAAACAGTTCTTTCTGAACATCGCAATATAAACATATTACAAGTTGCTAACATAATATATTTTAAAAGATTTTTTTTCTAAACGTCTGAAAATTTGGACGCAGAATAAATTAGGAGATACCTCTGTTATCCGAAAATTTGAATGTCAGATAAATTAGGAGACACTTCTAACGTCTGAAAAATCGGACGCTGGGAACAAAATGGTTAATTGACCATATTTTACAAACAATATTGCATCTAGTAAGTAAAGCACACATAAATATAAATTTAGTTCTTTAAATATTCTTTTATCAATTTAGAAATGTTAATAGAATTGCTAATTGCTCTTTTTGTACATTTATAATGTCAACTAGTCATTGTTTCCTTATGGTTCCTTTAGTGACAAATTTCCTTTTGCAATAAGATGGTAATTGTGAGAATGGCATTAGTTTTAATTATCATTAAGTACGCGGAAGTCTGTCCCTCCTATCATGAAGGGGGAGATAAGAATGAGTAATGGCTTAAAACGCTATGAAAAAAATTTACAATAATGTAGTTCAGTCTGCAGTCCTTTTGGATGCCTGAGATTAATTTCTTTGCTAAATGATGAATTGTTCATCAGGATCAATTAAAAGATGATACAAGTAAAATTTAGTTCAAATTATATTTCAAAATTGGAAACAAAATTAAAATAACCAGTATTTATACATTTCTTTACGACTACCAAAAATTTATATGAAATAGTCTGTATAAAAATACCATTATAGTTGTTTTTTTTAATTTCTTCCCAGTAAATGCTAGACAACAATAAAACAACCCATCCAAAAAATTGTAATAAGTAACTATGGAATACAACAATTATTATTGCAAATATATTTTCAATTATTACGAGAGTTATTTACAGACTAAAACTAATGCAGTACCAGGTTTATACTTATACTAGCAGACAGCCCTTACTTTACTAAGGGATGGTTCACTACACTTGCTTACCCTTCCCTCCGTAGTTCTCTCTAAACCATGACATCAATATAAAATCTCAGACCACTGCCGTTCTCCTAGAAACAGAGGTGAAACCTAAAACCCTAAAGGTATACTTTAGGAAAATGCGAAGTAGTGCAGTCATGTCAGAGTTGTTAAATATTTCACAATGAAAGTCAAATTAGTCAAGTTTGTTGTATTGGCAGTTTTAAATAAATTATTAAATTAAGGTAATTCTAATGTTACTCTTATGGAAAAAAGTAAATGTTGAGGAGCTGTTTGTACCTCTTAGGAATGGGATTTCTACAAATCCTTTCTCAGTGGTCTCTAAGGCACAGAAGCTAACTTCCCTTAAAGTTTCATCAATATCAGTTAAGTAGTTTTGAAGATATTGTGATGAGTAAATACATCGTATTGGTACTATATATACACATAAAGATTATAAATTTTATTAAACTTAAAACAACCTTGATAGTAGATTAATGACTTGTTAAACTTCTTACTTTTTGAATAAACATAGTTTTATAAATATTTACTTTTTAATCAATCAAATCAAAGTATTATTCTCTATTAATTCTGACCTTTGCTTAACTAATCTTAATATCGTTCACTAAACAATTATTTTTCATTTTATTTCAATTATAAGCAAATATAAAATAAGTCACCTTGTAAAGTATATAATGTTTATTATTTCAGAAAATATTGATAGTAGTAATTATATACATAAGGAATTAATTGAAGTAAATATTTACATAAAAAATTTGATAGAAGAGTAGGAGTAGACAGTCTTAAGCATGTGATTTCAAGGATTATATCTAATTTTAAACTTTGATAGGATTGTCATATAAATTTATGTTTCAACTAAACTTTGTCTTATCAATCATAATCTTTATTAGATAGTGCATTTCACATAGCTTACATTATAGCCTAAAATAGGTGTTTCGTCATTTCATTATAAAAACAAACTAAATTATGAAATATTAAGAGAAAAATTACACTGTCATTAAGGGATTCTCTTACATTACAATAGGTTTATTGTAAAAAAAACTTTTCTTATGGTGGCTAAAAACCATTTTTCATTTAAATTAATGATACCATGCGGTATCTTAAAACATTTTGGTTCCCATGAAAAAAGGGCTTTTCTCATAGAGTTACATTATGAATTGGAATTTTAAACTTGAAATTGAGCCTAATCTCATATGAATGATCAAATGAGAAATTAATCTCTCCCCAAAACCAAACTTTATTAGAAACCCCCATTCCATTCTTACTTGAAATTGAGCCTAATCTCATATGAATGATCAAATGAGAAATTAATCTCTCCCCAAAACTTTATTAGAAACCCCCATTCCATTCTTACTTGAAATTGAGCCTAATCTCATATGAATGATCAAATGAGAAATTAATCTCTCCCCAAAACCAAACTTTATTAGAAACCCCCATTCCATTCCTGACTTAAAAACAGATAAATATAACATTGGTGCAGTACTTACAGCAACTACTGTTGCTTCTTCTTCTTCCTTCTTCTCTTCTTTAATCCTGGCTACTTCCTCCTTTATCAAATCAATCTTTGTCTTATTATCCACTTTACCTTCTCGTTCTCCAATTACCACTTTAGTTTTCGTTACCTAAAACAAACATTGCTATATTGGTTTTCAGCTTTAAAAAATAAATTGAAATTGTTGCAAATTTTCTTATTTTAAATAATCATAAGTTTTCATAGAGTTAGTCTTAGATCTGACGTTTTGCCCTAATTTGCAATAAATTCACATTAAACTTTAAAATCAGGTATATTATTACAGCACAGCACAGCTCTAACATACATATTACACCTTTTTTGTTTGACATGTCATTTATTTGTTAATTACAGCCAAACAATAGTCAGAATAAGAAATTACATACTTAACGTGGCAGATAGCTCCTTGTGCACAAAACACAAAATTACATACTTAACGTGGCAGATAGCTCCTTGTGCACAAAACACAAAATTACATACTTAACGTGGCAGATAGCTCCTTGTGCACAAAACACAAAATTACATACTTAACGTCACGGCAGATAGCTCCTTGTACACAAAACTAAATAATTAACGTGGCAGATAGCTTAATTTTCCTTAATAGCTTAATGTTCAATTTTCCTTGTGCACAAAACACAAAATCTTTTAATGTAATCTAATTACATTATTTTAGGACACAGTCAATAACAAATCCTGTCACACCCAACCTCTTGACGTTCAACAGTACATAAAGCCTGATACCTGTAAAACTGGCTGTTTGTTATGTGTTCCAAAAAGCAGAGTATTCAGTTTTTCAGACATAAAGTATTTTGGTTTTGGTTTTCTAATATTTATAAAACCAAAATATTCCAATGAGGTATATGGAGGTTTCAGAAAGAAACTGTCTTTTAGGAAAACATTATTTCTAGAGGACAATTGGTTTATTGTAGTATATTATTTGGCTAGACCTACCTCCATAAGGTACTACTATATGTTTATACCTTAATAAACGATTGCTCCTTAATTTCATTTTAGGCTTAAACTGTGTCTAAAAGAACTAGAAACAGATGCAAACAATTTTTTTAAATGATTTGGAGTTATATTTAACCATGTTTAAGTTTATGCGTTGAGAACACACCTGAAATTGTTCAAATATAGCCGAATATCACCTTCGTATAAGTAGTTCACATTAATTAACACTTGCAAAAATGTGTTTTTGTCTTTACTTTTGAAAATTCATAACTTAGCTCTGAGTCAAATATCAAAGTTGAAATTCCTATACTACTTTAGTGTCATATATATTGTACATGCTCTGCAAATATCAGATTTTTACATCATGTCCCACCAGAGATATAGGACTTCAAACTTACAAAAAGTTTTAAAATTTAAAATTTCAAAAAATCATAACAAATTAAGGAAATGTGTTATGAGGATTACACTTTACTTTATCTTAGTAAGCTATGCCATCTAACTGACCAAAGTTTGAACTATGATAAATCACCCCTTTTTTGTTTTTTAAGCTCCCAAAAAGTGAGATTTCCCAATTTGTAACACCAACCTTTGGAGGCTATTTTGGGAATAAAACTTTGCATTTAGGCCTTTAAAGATAATCCAAACATTATCTTTGGCCAATCCAGTAGTATAATCCAATCCAGAGATAATCAATTTATCGCTAATGTCTGCAAAGCCAAAAATCGCCGCATTCTCGTGAACAAAAAATTGCTGCCACGCATAAATGATAAGATTTAATTAATTATGGTAATTAATTAAAGATTTAATTTAATTAATTAAAGATTTAAAGAATTAATTATGGTTTGTTTTGTTGGGATGGAACATATGATACCAATATACAACCAATATTTTTACAACAAAAAAAGTTTTTGAGATTGATATCAAAAAAGAGTAAAAGGGAACAATCTTACCCATTATTTCTTAATTTAAAAATTTTACCAGTTAAGTATATTTTCATTTGCAAGGTCCTGAAACAATTTAATGTAAATAGTAAACATAGGCCAGAAAATACTTCATATAAACAAAAATTGAGAAAGCAAGAATCATTGCCTGTTCCAAAACCAAACTTGACATTTTATTCATAGTGCTTCTGTTTTTTAGGCCCAAAAATAATTAATTTACTACCAGATGAGATTAAAAATTCAAAAAATGTGTCATTATTCATGAAAAGGATAAAAATTTGGCTGTCAAGTTTGGACAGTCTTGATTCTATTCTGTATATACAAAGATAAATAAGTGACCATACATTTGAAGACTATCTTGTTTTCATTTAGTCTTTGGTTTTTTGATCATTTTGTTTTTTTATAATTATAATTCTGTATAAAGTATTTCGCTTTAGTTATTTATAGGGATGGACGAGAGGAGATTTTTAGGTTCGGGAGGGAAACGAGAGGGAAATTAATTTCCTCCCAAATTTCGGGAAGGAAACGGGAGGGAAATTAATTTCCTCCCAAATTTCGAGAAATTTTCGGAGGGAATTTTTCCCAGCTTATCATACATTAATTTTCAAACTTAGTAGATAAAACAAATAAACCAAATCATTTTATAGTAATAATAATTAATTGGTATGTGATCTAGTAGGAAATTCAACCATTAATGTTAAGGCACATTTATGTACTCCTTATTTTATTAAATCTTTTTTATTTTTTGCCTGCTATCCACAAAACAGAAAAAAATCAAACAGGTTTAGACTAAACAATAACAGATTACACACTTAATAAACAAAGCAATCTTATTTGATATAACTGAATTAAAATTGTAAATTTTAATTAAAATCATCATAAAAACTAGACATGGATGAATTCTTCAATTAAGTAACTGAACTACATTATAACTAGGAACTGAAGTTGCACACAGAGCCAGCATCTTGGCAGTCCCTTCCTTATTCCCCTATCCCCCCCCCCCCAAATCCTCACGGATAAACTTAGTAATTATTACTGCACATGTATTGACTATTGTAGAGATGTGCATTTGTTTTAATTCTATTAATAACTGCCGCTGTAGTCATAAGAAAGCAACCTCTATTTCTTCTCTGTGATTGTCAACTAATCACACAGGCGGTCGATCTGGTTTATCTGGTAGTTCCGATCACGGTAGCGAAGCTTTTGGGCAAAAGCTGGATCAAGTGATTCTACGATTCAGGCGTCATCGCCAAACACAGTCGATTGCTTTCAAAATTGTCGTTTTTCAACAAAAAATTGATTTTGTATACGCCATAAAAAGTGGATCTGTAGTTATTTTATTCAGTAATATAATAATGGTTATAATAAACCGGAAATAACCTGTGAAATATAATCAAATTTGTAAATCTAGATGCCAAAATACCGGTAGTTTAATGGATCGATAGTAATAATTTAATAATTGTGCACTTAAATATAAATTTAAAAGTCATTTACGATCAATTATATTTAATACATTGTAATATATTTAAGTTTATTTACATGTTTAGTTTTAGCCATATGTTTATTTACATGGACAATTAGAATCATATGGTGTATTTTTCGTTTTTGTTTACATCTTGGTGAGTGTTATGGACACTATTTATTAAAGTGTATTCTCAAACTAATTTACGTTTTCTTTAAAGTAATAACATTACATAATGGCGCTGAACGGACAGGATACAAATGATAAAGAAGACGTATCATTTTCATCAACTGAAACATCAAACGAAAACACAACAGGTAAAGATTTAACACGATTCAAATTTGAAACATTCGATACTAACAAAGAACCTTGGAAATACTACTATCAGAGATTTGAGCTAGAAATTAATGTTTGTGGGCTACAGAATAACACAACAGCAAAACAAATTTTACTTTTGAAATGGATTGGTGCTCAGCATTATAAAATAATTGTTGACAACTTTGACCCAAAACCTATTTTGACTATTGAATACGATGACATAGTTGATTTCATATCTAATTTTTACAAACCTAAAACATCTTATTTAGCCGAAAGACTAAAGTTTGGTAAAATTTTGAAGGAACAAGGACAATCTGTCAGTTTATTTCTTAACAATCTGAGGGCTGGAGCTACTGACTGTCAATTCAAGGACACGCTTGATGAGCGGCTACGTGACCAATTTTTACTGGGACTAAACGATCCGAAAATGCAAGAGGAGCTTATCAGGAACCATCCTGAGGAAAAGGCTAGACTACAAGATATTGTAAAGGATGCTTGTATCATGGAAATGGCACACACTCACCAAAGGCAAGTAGGTACTTTTCTTACCGACACACAGGTAAATAAAATTAAATTTTCACACTCCACACAACCAACATCTCAAAGATTGAGACCTAAATTTATTTTAAATCAAGATATTCATTGTTTTAGATGTGGTTTGGAAAAACATAAGCCACAAAATGAGAACTGTAAAGCACTTAACACAACGTGTAGAGCTTGCGGAAAAGTAGGACATTTTGAACGAGTTTGTCTTAAATCTAATAATGTAGTACTCAGCAAAAATAGCTTAAAAAGGCAAATCAGACAAATTGATGTTAATATCAAAAGTGATTTGTATAACGTTGACAATGGTAATGACGTTTCACGTGATAATTATAACAACTCAGTTCAAATGAATGATGATCCAGAAATCGGTCACATAGCCTTAGTAAATAACGTTAATGATATAAACAAGGTGGAACGATTTTCATACATAGTACATTTAACAATGAATAGTGTTCCTATTGCTATGGAATACGACACTGCTGCTGCCAGAACAATAATAAGTAAGTCTACATGGAAACTTATTGGTGAACCTAAATTATCTCCTACGGAGAAACTGGGTGCGTATCCAGCATTTCAAATAAAAATGTTAGGCGAAACAAAAGTTACTGTTGAATTGGGTTCAACTTGTTTGGAGTTGGATGTGGCTGTCACTGATAGCTTGACAGGTACTCCTTTACTTGGCAAAGATTGGATTGTTGCATTCAAACTAGACCCTAACTGTCAACACGTACGTAAACAAAGTTTTCACAATATTAATCATATCGACGCCAATATTTTGGACAAAGAGAGGGTAAAACAGCAAATATACAAAGAGTTCAAGGATATAATTTCAAACAACTTGGGTACGGTACGTAATATTAAAGTAAAGGTGAGGGTAGCCCATGACGTACAGTTACCAATACACAAACCGAGGCCAGTTCCTTTTGCACTTCACAGTGCCACAAGCAAAGAACTCGACCGTTTGGTTTCTGTAGGGGTGCTAGATCCTGTAGATCCTTCTACTACTCCAATTGTTTGTGCTTCTCCAATAGTTGTTGTTCCAAAGGCTAATGGAGAAGTAAGATTGTGCGCAGATTTCAAAGTATCAATCAATCCTCACTTGGTTGATGACGAATATTCAATTCCAACCTTTGAAGAAACCGTTTTGAAGTTGAATGGATCTAAAATATTTTCTGTTATTGACTTGAAAGATGCCTATTTACAGCTTCCTGTTGATGAAGAATCGAAGAAATATTTAGTAATCGCGACACACAAAGGTTACTTCACATTCAATAGGTTACCTTTTGGTATTAAAACAGCTCCTAAGATTTTTCAAAAGTTAATGGACCAGCTATTGGTCGGAATTGACAATATTGCATGGTATTTCGATGACATTTGCGTAGGGGGCAAAAATGAACAAGAACACATTGAAAGGATCAAAACAGTTCTAAATGTCTTGAGAAAAACTGGACTTTGTACACGTGAAGATAAATTGCAGCTTTTTAAAGAAAGTGTAACCTACCTCGGACACAAGATCAGTGCTCTAGGGATCCAACCAGTTGAAGATCGTGTTGAAGCTATAAAGAGACAGCCTCCACCCAAGAACACATCCGAGCTTCGCTCGTTCCTAGGGTCTGTAAATTATTATTCAAGATTCATTCCCAACTTACAGTCACTTTGCTTTCCTTTACACAGACTTTTGCATAAAAACTCACCCTGGAACTGGAGTAATGAATGCGAAAAAAGTTTTAATCAGATTAAAAGCAGTATTTCTACAAATATGGTTCTGGCTCATTATGACCCAAAACGGCCACTTATACTGGCAACAGATGCTTGCAATCAAGGTTTGGGAGCTATATTGTTTCAATGCTGCCCTGACGGTAGTCAAAAGCCTATAGCTGCTGCTTCAAGAACACTGAATGTGGCAGAACAAAACTACTCTACAATTGACAAGGAAGCAGTGGCGATTATATTTGGAATAGAAAAATTCTACAAATACCTATATGGTCGACACTTTACACTTGTGTGCGATCATAAACCTCTTGAAAGAATCTTTGGGGCAAAACAGGCTATACCAAAACATGCTGCTTCGAGGCTTGCACGATGGGCAATCATCCTAAGTGGTTACGACTATGATATCCGCTACAGGGCTGGAAAAGACAATGTTCTAGCTGATTGTTTAAGCAGACTTCCATTGACAGAAATAAAATCTATTGGAATCATTCAGACCCTTAACGAAGTAAATCAAATTAGGTCAATGAGAATTGAAGATTTGCCATTAACTAAACGGACACTTCAAGATAATACTCACAGAGACGTCGAACTGAAACACATTATATCTTACTGTGTAAGAGGGTGGCCTCAAAGGAATTTAATCCCAAACGATTTGAAGATCTTTTATGACAAACGATTTGAACTGTCATATGAAGAAGGAATTTTACTTTGGCAGGAAAGAATAGTAGTTCCGAGATCATTGAGGAATCATATTCTTGAATATCTACATGTCTCACATCCAGGTATTGTTGCAATGCGTTCTTTAGCCAAGATGTATGTTTACTGGCCAAAGATAGATGAAGATATAGAACATTTAGTAAAAGCTTGCTCTAGATGTCAAACTTTTAGAAGACAAGACATAGAAACACCACTCAATTCATGGAATATTCCTGAGAATGCATGGGAGCGGATCCACATAGATTTTAAGGGGCCTTTTGATGGATATATGTGGCTAGTAATAATAGATGCTTATTCTCGTTGGCTGGAAATATTTCCAATGAAGAATGCAACTAGTCAGTCTGTTATTAAACGACTTAGAGAACTTTTTTGTAGATACGGACTAGTAAAAAAGTTGGTTACAGACAATGGAAACCAATTCGTAGCAGATGAATTTGAAGAGTTTTGTCGCAAAAACAACATAGTTCACGTCAGAACAACACCATATCATAGTCGATCCAATGGGTGTGTTGAAAGAGTCATTCAAACATTCCAGAATAAATATTTGATGACTGACATCAATGATCATGAGCAGAGACTTCAGAGGGTTCTTTTGTCTTATAGAACAACACCTCATTCCTCAACCGGGAGAACACCAGCTGAGCTTTTTTTTAAGAGAAATTTAAGGACCCTGATTGATACACTCAAACCAGATGTAAGACATAAAATGGAAAAGTCTCTAGAACAACAAAAGTTTTATCATGATACTCATTCTCGACCAAAGACATTTGAAGGAGGGGAGAAGGTATGGGTTAAAAGAAACAAAGATGAGAATTGGAGAGAAGGATTAGTGCTAAGACAAACGGCACCGTTGTCTTATAGGGTCAATATCGATGGCAGAGAATACAGACAACATGCTGACCATTTGAGAACTCGATATTCTGAAGTTAATAAAGGAAATCAACACATGGAAAGAAAAGAAATTGATCTGGAAAATGAATTCTCAAAGGGAAAGATTAAGAACGATGTGGGTAGAAGATCACAGAGGACTATAAGGAAGCCCAAATTTTACCATGATGAATATTAGCTCCAACAATATGGAATTAAAGGGAAGGGGAGAAATGTAATATATTTAAGTTTATTTACATGTTTAGTTTTAGCCATATGTTTATTTACATGGACAATTAGAATCATATGGTGTATTTTTCGTTTTTGTTTACATCTTGGTGAGTGTTATGGACACTATTTATTAAAGTGTATTCTCAAACTAATTTACGTTTTCTTTAAAGTAATAACATTACATACATTATGATTGGTAATGAATGTGTGCAACTTGAAACTACTTTGATACATAGAAAGATAATCATTTCATCACGAGGAATTTCTGACGTATTGGAGTGACAACGGTATACGTAATCGGCAAATGTATGCCTAGCAGACGAGATGCAATCTGAAATATCAGCTAAATGCCAACTGGCAACTGGTGATACAAAGTAGATTTGTGCAGCTAAATTATAAATTAATGAAACATACACAAGAAGTATGATAAAGTTTCGGTTCAATAAAAATTATGTTCCTTATTGCTAAATCCGTCCGTTTTAATAAATAAATAATAATATAATCTTTGATTTGGATTGAATTGTTTTGCATTTAACATCGACGAAGTAGTAACAATTATGATCAGGGAACCGTTCACTGAGTTCACAAATCAAAATTATCGTATTGTAATGCATTTTACACTCCATCTGTGTTACTTTCTAATCTAGTCAGGAAACCGATCGACAGTTTGACAGAAGAAAATATCGTATGCCTGCAAATGTTACATGCACATTTGGCGATCCAAAGTGTTCACAAACAGATTATTAATTGACATTCCCTACAGCTATATCTACTTATTTTTTATTCAATTGAAAATAAATAAATATTGTTACGTCGCACGATACTTGAACGCCATCACGATATTTTATATGATATGATACGATATTTTCTTCTGTCAAATCATTGGATGATTCCCTACTCAGAGTAAACACCTAAACGGATCACATCACCTCACGGGAAATATACGATAATTTCAATTCGGAAACGAACAGAACGGTTCATTGTATGAACATGAGAGAAATGGACTTTTGCCATGGGAAGGAAGATTTGTTGTTTTGTTGGACAGTAAAGTGACCTGTTCTCGGGAGCAGTTTGATTGAATGATTTTACGTTACTGACACACACACAAACATTGGAATATAGGCCCACTCAGTTTTCGTTCATTATCATTTGGGTTTCGGTCAACAGTTCTGTCCTATACTAGATTTGTTTAGTTGGATCATAGATCTCGGTAACTTGTTCGACTTTAATAGTTTTTTTTGAGCATCGTGATCCGGATATCTCGTTCACTTAGATGAGCTTTGTCAAATGAACGGGTCGTGAGAACGTCACATCTACGTTCGACCCCAACTGTCGACTCCGACAGTCAGTCGTCAGTCACTACGTAACTTCACTGCCACACTATAAGCAATAAATTACATTCCACGGTAATCGAGACACAAGCCTATCATAATTTTATTAACCTTTCATTTTAATTTATATTGATTGAAAAAATCCGAACTTGACCATGAATGTCGATTATAACCGTGTTGTTGAGATCGAACTATTTAGTTGGTTACATCTTAGAAAAACTCTCGAATGGAATTCCCGATCGTAACAAAATTTCCTTCTCGCAGGACGAGAATTATAATTTCCCGGGGAATTCCCGAAATTTCGAGACTCGTCCATCCCTAGTTATTTACACAGTAATATAATGATTCTATTTTTGTCCTGTAAATAGTGTATTTTATGTAAATTTAGTTATGCACATTTTTATTTGAATATTATAGGGGAATGGTTTTTTCTTTATTATTTTCTTTTAATGTACAAAAATAAAATGTATAGCTTTTCAGATAAGATTGAATAAAAAGAATTACTGTATGTGTTTGTATAACAAGTGTGAGTGTGTGTGTGTGATTCAGTATTGAATTTAGCTTTTCAATATAAAATATGTTAGTTTAGTTTAATTACTTTATAAATAGTCAGGTTTATATAAAGTTAAGCAAATGTATAATTACTTTTTTTTAATATTTAGCTGTGGGAAGACAGATTATTTGTTATTTAACTTTAGTTGAGCTTAAGCGCAAAACATTTAATTTAATTGATGGAACCTCTATACAGGCATTTGCCTTCAGAGGCCCTAGTTATTTCCTTAAGATAAAAAACTCAATATTTAAGATTTTTTTATTGTTATATTTTAATTAGAGCAAGGTTATCTTGAGTTTTTTTTGTTTTTATAGGAATGCATTTACTTAAATTTTAAGATATTAGATTGCTTTGTTTCGTTTTTTGTGCTATTTTCTTTATTTATGTTGTTGTTACAATTACATAAGCAATGTTGAAAATGTATATATGTATATCTAAAGGAAATAAAAATTATTCTTATTCTTCTTATTCTTATTTTTAAGATAACATTCTTTAAAAATCTTTTTTGAACCTCTTATGAGTATGGTAATAACATATAAAAAATGAAAATATTTTAAAATGGTCAAGCAAACCATCTTAGGATCACTTCATATGGATTGACCAAAGAGTATTTATTACAGAGAATTCGATTCATGAGAATGTACTTAATTTGTATTTCCAAACAGGCTGAGTACTTACCACAGTCTCTGGCAGAGCTGAGATTGTAGCGACTAGTTTCTCTGTGGTGGTAATAGTTTCTGGGAGCATGAAGGCTCGTGATAAGAGTAGCAAGGATGGTGGCACCTTTTCATTGAGACTCAGGTCCAGCCACTGAGTCAACTGGGCCCGCATTCTGTCTTCTGACATGCCAAGCGCTCTCATACCTCTAGCCCTACATGCTGCCTGCAACTCTGTCTGGGTCAGTGATTCCACACCCTCCTTCTTGATTCTCTGATGAAGTGAATTTATTTTAAATAATAGACAGATTACGTTTACATATTATTTAATAGTGCATATTAGAATATAAACTAACTAAAAAAATCAAAGACAAAATTAATCCAGACCTTCCTGGATATAATTTTTACCAGAATAAGATGCAGAGACTCCAGGTAGGCCATGGCAGGCCTAGTCCTCTTTCAAAACAATGTCATTGTGTCGAACCCAAGCATCAGTCCACCCGAATTTCCGAGGTCATTGGTAGCAAGCCTCCTTCAATTCTTAGAAATAGCTTGGTCGAATAAAAATGCTATAGTGGTTGATCAGAACTTTTTTTACCAAACAAAGACCAATATCACTAAACTTTAATTTCAAATGTATGACAACCCGTTGTCTAAATGACTTTGGAAAGTAGCAAGCTAAATGGCATTGATTGAGCTATTTCTAAGAATTTAAGCGATGCTTAGTAATGACTGCAGGAATACGGACGGACCGACTCTCGAGTTTGATACGAGACAATGTTTGAGGATTAGGACTGCCCTAGCGTAAGTGGACCCTGTACATCTGATTCTGACAAAGGCTATAATATGTTTTGTATTTTAATTTTTTTCAATCTAGGTAAACCTAATTTTTTGCTTGATTATTAAATAGCTATTAAATGTTATCTTTTGTATGTATCTTTGTGTGTTTCAGTTAGTGTGTTAAACTAACAGTCAAATTTAATCCCATGCATACTTCTATATGAAATTGGATGTAAGTGGATGGTATTCTTCGTTAGAGAGGATACTCTTTGGTTGCTAGAAAAAAACTTAAAAAAACTTAATAAAAAACAAAGTAAAATTATTTTGCTTTTTACTGTTTCCCTAAAAGAACGCTTATCATGGATTGATCACACAAAGTCAAAGAAGGTATCTTTTTCTTGATACTTGCAAGAAAAAGAAGTATAGCTTGGTGCAAAGGGAACTTGTCATCTACAAATCAAATTACTAAGAGATGCAGCTTGATGAGGCCACCCCAGTAAAATACTGAATCATCTTATTTGGTAATCCCAACCACCAGTCTTGGATTTTGAATGCATAGAGTTGTTATGAAACTTATTGGGAGAACCTTAAAAATTGATGGCAATTTATTTTTTTTTTACTCCGGCCACAACTTGTTTCCATTGTTAACTTAAAATAATAGACAGCCTCAGTTTTATAATAGCTCTAATAGCCATCAAAGATTCTATAGATCTTTAGTTCACTGTTGAAGATGCCTTTATGCATCTTGTGCTGTCCACACTATATGCTGACGACGTGTAAACGAATCCTTCTATTTCCCACTAATTTGTAGTTCAGCTGTTCAATACATTTAAATAAACAACATATTACAGTTATAAGTTGACTCATGTTATAGTGCCTATCGTTATAGTGCTAATAATGATTTATGTAAAGTTGTGTTGTGTCTTAAAATGAGCGATAAAGATCTTAAAAATTGTTGTAATGCAGATAATTTGTAAAAAGTCCTCAATTTGTACAGACTTGTTGATTTTCAAAATATTCCTCAATATAAATATGTGGTTAAACTTCATCACATAAACGTGTTATCAACATATAGAGTAAAAATCCATGCCATATGCTGGTGACTCGTTAACATGTTCAATTTTTTTTTTTTTATCTAAAAATACAAGTCATCTTTTACATTCCTAAACTAAATATTTTGAAGCAACTTGAGTAAAAAACTAAACATTTTTCACTTCAGCATATCTCATACAGTAGATAAAATTGGTCAAATAATTAATGGTTTGAACAATTGGAACAAATTAATGGTGAACATGTTAAAACACATCACCATTAATTTGTTATATACATGGTGTCCAGCTTCGACTGTGACATATTTTATAGGATTGTTTGTCAGGTCAATACAAGCAAATAATACCGTAAAACATGTGTCCTTTCTCAATTTGTTTTTTGTCTGTTTGTGTTTTTTACAAAAGTTTTAATATCTTACAAACCACTTAACATAAAATACTGAATTTAGATATGAAAGTTTATCTTAGAAAAACACATTTAATGTAAAAAGGCTGTATATCTAAGATCACCAGTTTCATAATAGTGGCTGTCTAAATGTATCAGTCAAATAAAAAAAACAAAATTTTACCCAAAAATGTTAAAACGAAATATTTTATGACTACATTATGCCAAATTGAGAGATATGCTAATTTAAAAGATCAGGTGATAACAGAAGAAACTTATTTTGTTGTAACTGAAAGCCAGATTTGTGAATTAAGAGTACCCAGATGATAATGCTTTTAGTCACAAAAAAGTAAGTTTCCTCTGTTATTTATCATCTGATCTTTTAAATTGGCATATCATTGAATTTTACATAATGTAGTCTACACATATTTTATTTTAAAATTTTTGGGTAAAATGTGTAGTTTTTTTTGTATTTGACTTTGAAATGTTTAGTTAGCCGTCAAAACTGATAAATCTTAGAAAAACAGTATATTTACATTAAATGTGTTTTTCTCTAAGATAAACTTTCATTCCAATATTGAGTATTGTATGTCAGTGTTTGAGATATTCAAATTTTTGTACAAACACATGCAGACACACAGACAGAAAACGAATCGAGAAAAGATACATGTTACATGGTATTATTTGTTTGTATTACCTGACAAACAATCCTCTAAAATATGTGACAGTCAAAGCTGGACAACCTGTATATTATTTCGGTTATTACAATAGGTCTGGCCTACAACTCTTTAAATATAATAACAATAAACAACAAATAACAATGTATCAAGATATCTTGTATTTACTGTAATGGAACATGTAATATATGGGGACTACAAATTGAGGAATGATAACTTGATGGCAGGATATTGTGACGCCAGTAAACTAAGTTTTATTAAGAGAGATTTTTCATCATGGATTGATAACTTCAAACTGGTAATATTTATTAAAAAAATAAAAATCCAAGGTGCAAGACTGCAAAAGACTTAAAGCTGACAAAAGCCTTCAGTTGCTGAAGTTGATTTTCTCAAAATAATGTGAGAGGCCATGCCAGATTAAGTATGTTTTTGTCTATAGTTGATAAATATAGTTTTTACGTTCACTGATGCTGAATAAGTAAGTAATTATTGCCGCACAAACTTGAGACATAGATCTTCAGGAATTGTGACACATAAGTGCACCATACTATGGCACAGGACAAATTGTAGGCATAACAAATAAATCCTTTCAAACTTTATTTAATTTTTCATAGGTCTGACAAGGTAAAAATGTGATGCAATAGAACTGTTTGAGACTAAAGAATCATACCAAATATTCCCACAAACATATATTAATTCATATAGACTTGACAAAACCCCCAGCATGAATACTTTATTACATCAATTGAGAAAATTGTTTTATAAGCTCAAGATATTGTGTATATATGTATTAGAAACATCCTATGAGTTATTAATTTTGATATTTTAATAGGAATGAAAGCAATCATCATGAAATTAACATGAATGATTTCATCAGTGATATACACATCAATATAAATATTACTGCTAATAAAAACTACATATGCTGCATTAATTAATTAGATGAAGAAAGATTCATTGTTGAGCATATCCTATTGATCCCTCGTGTTTGTTTAAAATTCTTTTGTGTCTAGTGATATAAAATTTAATTTTTATACATTTCCAAATAGTTTATTAATTAGGATACTATGTGTTGGTAGAGATACAATACAAGTTAACATCACACAACACAAATATATTACAATATAAGAACTACAACGTACAAATATTATTTATTGTAGGACATTGATTTTGGTAAACTTTATAGACCAGACGGATTAAAAAAGGTTCATTTTTAAATCTTGTTCGTGTAAAGTATTAAATGTGTGTTCAATCGTGTTGGGAGTACATTTATTATCACTTTATTCCTTTTTGCCAAATAAGCATAATGCCTATAAGAGTTCATAAACGCTTAATTGTGAATAAATATTCTAGGTATTAGACGCTAAGGTGATCTCACATCATGTCAACAAAATTACACATGTTACAATTGTAAATAATAACTTACAACATCATCAGCAGCTAAACTCCTGAGCTTCATCCGCAGCTGGAAACGTAGCAAAGTCGTTGTCCCAAAGGGCTGAAGCTCCAAAACTCGACATAAAGCCATTAGTTGAGACCTCGTTAATGAGTCTAATGTAATTTCATCTTCAAATAACTTAGAGAACTTTAAAATTTCCTCATTGCTTGCTAACCCACCTCCCTCAGCTCTGACCTATTAAAAAAATTCCAATTAACAACTTCTATCAACAATAAATAAACTTACTGTACATAAGACCCACCAACTGTGGGTGGGTCATTAATGACATGCATGAGTGAGTGAGTCTGTCATTAATGAAATACGAATGTCGGTAGATGTCTACTAACCATGGAGATAACTTTATAGTGGTACTGACCCTCCCACCCACCCAGTACTAACCCTTCTGCCTATCCATAAAACATCCTCCCAACCACACATAGACTTCAGTACTCTTCTCAGTTGTTATTTATTTTCAAGATATATCTTAGTTTCTTGTATTGTGAATATATATATTTTGAAATTATGTTTTGTTAATATAAATATAGATTGCACATTCAATCATATAAATAGAAGCTAATGTAAAAATTTTTTGAATTTTTAAATAATTTTGACATTTAATCTGTGGAATTTTGCACAGTGTTTGAATTGCTCTTTTAGGAGTAAGAATACTTTTTTTGCTTCATGACTATTGCCCCAAAATATAATTCTATGTCTTAAATGTGAATGTATATATGAGTAATATATAATTTTTATTGCATCCATCACAACATTTAGATATAATTTTAATGATAAATATTCCAGAGCTCATTTTCCTGCATAAATATTTAACCCTATGATTTTTGTCCTGTTAGTTTTGCCCTGTTTTACACCCTCAGTGAGTTTTTGAGAGATAATTTTTATATTATTATTATTTTGCACCTAGTCGTACATTCACTAAATCATTGTTTGTAAACCTCTTCTGAATTGTTCACTTTCATCGTCACTGCTATTATTCCAACTGACCAAATCAAAAAAAATTCTCTAATTTTGCCTTAGATTTTTATATTTAGCCTAAATAGCTAAATATAAAAAAACAATAACAAAATAAAGACTGAATACAACAATTGAGCCATATGACAATAAAAATACTACTAAGTAACTGGTTATGTTTTGTAAACAAAAGCAGACGACAATAAAAATATGCGGGAATGAAATAAAATTACTTGCCAACTCATAGTGGACGAACGATCGATATTAGCAATCTGTATAAGATCATTTTACAAGCCACAAAACTGATCAAATGCTGTCACTCCAATTAGAGATTCACTTAAAACCATATAAAGATCAATTTATGCAACATTATAATGAGCCAAAAAAGTCACAGTAGTATTATTTTTGGACAGAGGGACAAAACCGCATGCAGTCCAGAGCTACTGCCCTTGGGCCAGCCAGTCACTGCACAACTCTACTATTTAAAAGGTTAATATGAGGTATCCATGATAGATTTAAAGTCATTATGATTTCAAGAAATTGTTGTATATTACTTACATTGATAATATCATCACTAATAATCATATAAACAAATTTTAACATTGAGGTTTTCTCCAAATGATATTAGTTGTGTTATTGAATGATTGGTTGGTAATCCATTATCATTGAGCCATTCAAGAACTATAGTTATGGAGATTTGTTAGTTGAGTTGGCAGTATATTTAATAAAAAAAGAGCCACAGCAATGTGTGGCTGTGAGCATCTAGTTTAAATATAATACAAGATATTCAAATCATATAATAGATTGTCTAATTAGAATTAATGCGCTTTTGACTAAGTCTTTGTTAATTACTTATATAAAATTAAATATATAGACTACTGTACACTGTGCTTTAAGCTTTAAATTGACTGGTTTGCATATGATGCTGAGTCCAATATAAACCCTTTGAATCCCGGGTATGTTTAAAAAATATCTGCTAAAAATCCTAGCATTTTTACTGTGGTATATGCCAAAAATCCCAGGCCTATTTTGCCAATTTCGCAGTATTTTACTAAAGTATTAATTTTTTGCTTGTTTTTTAATAAATCCTCATGATTCTTTTACCACTTTAATCCAAATAAAGTGTACTACAAAACTATATTAATATAAAATAAGTATTCAAACAAAAAATTTTTTGTAAAAAAAAAGTAATTACCGAAAAAAAACTTTTGCCGAACACTTTTGACTTTTTGTCCATGAAGGAAGTAGTAAAAAATTAGATATGACAAATATGATTGTATCACCTTGAAGCCCATTGTTTATTTAACAACTTCATCAAATTTTATCACTTTTATCACAAAAATAAAATAGAAATTACTTTTTTTTAAACTATTACATTTTCGAAATATTGTATTTTACTCTTGAATGTCTTGAACAACTTGCAATAGAAATAATTTTTTTATATAGAACACTTATAATAAAATGTATAACATATTTAGAACATATTTACAAACTTATTTTTGAGAAATATTTTACTTAGTAAAAACAAAACTATTTACATAAAATATACCGCTCAACATTTATGGTATGGAGGGCAAACTGGATGCAAGCCTTTTTTGCATTTTTTGCATAGAAAGGTGGATTTTTTTTCTCTTTCCTCCTTTACTAATACTAGCTGCACTGCATTCGTTCTCAACATAACCAAGACACATATTACGTGAAATAACACTACACAATGAATGATACAACAGTAAACTGAGGTGTCAGTTGTCAGCTGACCGCCATAGAAATCGACGCGAATTACAATGCTCAGTTGATTATAGGTTATAAAGTATTCAACGAGCTATATAAAGTTCAGAAATAATTTATACATAAACTATGATTCTTTACGGTCAACTTAGTATAAACATGTGTAATTTTATCATAATTTAATACTAGAAAAAAAGATTTTGCGGGCGTTCGAATGTACGGACGTCAGGATTTCTTGTAGATACCCTTTAGGTCCGTATATACGAACCTCAGGATCTTAAGGGTTAATTAAACTAGAATATGTTTAAAAAAACTGTTTATTTAGCCCCTGAACTGTTTTAAGATTATATAAAAATAAAATTACCTTTGTCAACAGTTCAAATTTGTTGTAAATGTGTATGACGACCGTTTCAACATAATTATGTCATCTTCAGATCATGTCATTCTGAATTACAACAAATTTGAACTATTGACAAAGATAATTTTATTTTCATATAATAGAACATGTTGTTTGAATGTTTAGTAGCTAAGTAAAAATAAGATGTTTATATGAAAGTTAAAATGTAATTCTCGTTTTCAAATCTGTTTAAAGGAATTCCCAAACAATCTAGTCAGTGGTGTATTCTAAGCACAAAATGTAAAAAAACCTTATACATAGTAAAATTGTATTCTGAACTTCCATAAACAACTTCATATGAGTGAGTCTCATACTTTCTTACAGATACAATTATACCTTCATTACACTATACTGACAAGAGGTGTGTTCTAGTTCAGCAAAGAATCAGTGTCAAAACTTGAAAATACAATCATGAAAAATATATAGTCACATGGAAAATAAAGATTCATCAATATATGAATAGATGTGGGATTACTATTCAAAAATTGGTAAAAAAAGAATAACTTTCATCCCAAAACACAGACTATTATGAATTTTAACTTAAGATTTCAACTCTCTATTTTAACTTTAAGTTTGGTTAAAACAATGAGGTCGCAATAATTTGACTATTTGTTTGTCTGAAGTAATTGGATTACGAAAAAGGAAGGATTATCAAAGACTCATCAGGAAGAGAAATATTTATAATATAATCAACACTGTATTATGTATGTTATAAAAATGAAATTCAGATATGATCAGCAAGATAAAAATAACTCACAGTACCTAGGCCTACAAAGTAAATGCAAAATGTAACTCTAAAGAAGGGATGGGTCGGTTCCTAAAGTCGGTTCTCAGTTCTATCAGTTATTGACAAAAGAACCGGAACTGATGGGAAAATCTCGGTTTTGTGGTTCCAGTTTTTGAAAATGTAAATGGGGAGATAGCTTTCATATCAGAAATGTTTCAGGTGTGAAAAGTGCTGATAAATAGAACAATCGGCCACAAGATGAACAATATATCTTTGTCAGAAAATATCTACCCATAGAAGGTCACTTCCTTATCAGTAAGTAATTTAGCTACAAAATAAACAAAATATCTGAGTCAGAAAATATTTGCCCCGTCTGACCACTTTCTTTTCAGCACATGAAAAGAGACAGATAACATTTATGAATAGGAATTCACATGCAAAGGCAGTGAATTAAAGCCATTCAGTTTCTGTTCAACAGTCCAGAGTCCAGGCTTCCTTTAGCCTGAGCTCCACCCTTGTTTACTTTATCATGACCCTTTTTTATCACTGTGCAAAGGCAGTGAATTAAAGCCATACTGTTTTTGTTCAACAGTACAGAGTCCAGTCTTCATTTAGCCTGAGCTCCACCCTTGTTTACTGTATCATGGCCCTTTCTTATCACTTCCTGCCTGATAGAAAACACCTTGTGGAAACATTCCATTTTGTTTACAACTCATCTTGTGGAAACATTCCATTCTGTTTACAACTCATCTAACATTCTAAAATTAATTATGCTTCTAGTTTAATTGTGAAAAATAAAAGGTTTTTATGATGAACTTAAGATATTAGAGTTTATTTATTTAGACTTGTAATGAAAAACCAATGCATACAAAACCTAGCAAATTGGATTTAAAAATAAATGTTTAAGATTTAACCCTCCTAGTGTTTATTGTCGGCTAGCCGACCTATTATTATCGTGTCGAAATGTTAAAGGTCGGTTTACCGACAATTGAACAGGCCTTTGCTATAAACGCCGTTACTATGCGACCGTTAATTCAACAATTATTATTTTAGTATCTATTGAAAGCTCAGATGTTGTATGACGTCACTGACCAATCAGATTTCAGTGATACATAAAACTATGTATCACAACTCTTGTAATAGAATGACTAGGAAGTTCTGGAAAAAAATGTTTTTCAACCTAGTCGACATTGCAGTATTCAATTCCTATATTATTTATAAAGATAATACAGATAGGCCTATGGCTAGAAGGGACTTTATAATTGACATTGTAGAGTCTCTTGTGGAAACTGAGGAAGTCCAGCCAGCTCATGACACCAATTTACACAAATTGGAAAAATTACCTGGAAAAACCGAAAGAAAATGCATAATATGTTCACGGCCTAATAAACGTGACAGAACAACTTTTTACTGTCCAGGTTGCAATGTAGGTGTCCACAAGCATTGTTTTCACAAACTGGATCACTATTGGAGGCCCACTAGGGCTGGAAGAAAGAGAAAAGCTTCTGAAAGTGACTCAGACTAAACTTAGAGGATTTCCGAGTGTTGTATATAGCTGTATATATTTATTCTATAAATTTAAAATTTAAAATAAATTCTACAAACTATATATTTTTTAAATCTAGACAATATGTGAAACAAAATGGCTATTTTGGATTTCTTTTTTGATGTGTGTAAGTGTGCTCTGCAAGGTTGCAAACTTTGAAAAAAAAAGAAAAAAAAACATTTTTTTCAACTTTGAAGAAAAAAAAAATTGAAATAAACAGGTATGTGAATATTCTTTTACGTATTATTATTGGATAGTTTATTACAAATAAAATAGTGTAAATTTTATATTTGTAGTGTATCAAATAATCATTTTATGTACATTTAAGAAAATGTATGCGAAATGGGTCAAAATGGCTGAACATTGAAGGTTAAAACAGTGAACACAAGGAGGGTTAAATTGTATTAAACTAAACAAAATGAGTTTTTAGCATTTTTACTTTAAAATAGTTAAATTTAATTTTTATTATTATTTTATTTTTACAAAGTCTTATATTGGATTAATGTTTTAAATTGCATTGACTTAAGATTTACTGACCCAAAATAGCTTATTATTTCTTAAATTTAAAACAAAATGTATACTGTAGTTTCTAAAAACATTTATGGTATTATTGGCTGTATAGTTTTTTTATGAATGTGATTAGCATTTATATTTTCTTAATTAAACCAATAGTTAATAAAAATAATTTTTTTTTCAATGATTAATATAAACAAAATTTTTTTTATTTATTATATTATTATCTGTTTTTGCTGTTTATTTTTGACGTACTTCAATTATATAAACCTCAAATTTAGTTGTGGTAATTTCAATCAATTGTTGTGATTTGTTTTTTGAATCAATTTTATTACTAAACCAGGCCTAAAATGGCAGGTTATTTTACAATTTTCTCTAGGCTTATACGTTTTGTAATTTCCTCAAGGTAAATTTCAATTGCATACTAATTTTAGCATTATGTTCTACTCAACTAAATTGCATTTTTTTTAAAGAAAATACTTCTTTTGTGCAAAAAGTGTAAACAAACATACTCTGAGAATAAATAAAATGTTACCAATTCTCAAGTTATTGGAAATAGAGTATCTTATAGATTTTTAGGGTGTATTATACTTCATATTGGAGAAATCGCCAAAATACTATGCACTGTTTTTACTGACTGATTCCACATAATTTGTTAATTCACTGGTGTAAAGGTATTAGACAAATTTTCTGAGACTTTCTCAAAAAGTACTCAGAACCGAGAACCAGGAACCAATTTCAGTAAAGAACCGATCTGGAACCGAACAAAAAAAATGGAAACGACCCTTTACTAATCTAAAGTACACGCTCAATTAAAACTAATAACTGTTGTATAAACAGTTTCAAACTAAGAAGACATGTACATATATGCTCATATCACAACATGTGGACTTCAGTACTGTATTAAGACAGATGAGCTGTTTTATCAACTAGTCTCAACATGAAAGCGGTGCCATGCAGGCGTTCGGCCTGCTTCGGGGTCAGATTGGTGTGACCTCACTTTAGTATATTAGGAGATAGGGTATCAGCACACTTCCCTACGAAGACAAGTCCACAAAATGTTATTTCTCTTTATGTGTTCTCTTATCTTCTTATGGAAGTTTGCTGATGCCCTTATTTCTCTTAATATACTATTTTAAATTTTTAAATGGAAAACAGATTTCATAAAATTGATTGATATTGTTACAAATCCATGAATACAAATAAGATGTTTTCAAGTTGTCTGGTACATATTGACAATGAAAAGACGGAAATACAAACTTATATGTATAATAATATAAAAAATACCTTTTCAAAGAATTCTATAAATTCTTTTGCACCTTTAGAGCTATGGCCTTTGCCTGTGACAGCCATTTCATCTAATGTTTGTTGTAAAAACTTGGCCATTTCCAGCTTTACTTTCAATGATTGTTTCATTTTGTCATCCTGAAACATTGAAAATAATACAAACTATAGTTAAACATTTGCTTCTATACAAAACAGTGCAATAAAAAAAAATAATCACTATTTTTTTTTTTTTTTTTAGTAAATTTAAATCATTATTTTAAATAGGTCCAAAATTATCATAGCTTTTTAACGAAGTTTTAAAAACTACTGGTGGGCAAGATTATACTATGTACATAATAAAATACACAAATAACAATTACTATAATCCGTAATCATCTTAGGTAGCCCCCTGGTTGACTTTGATCAACTTCAGAAGACACCATGAACCACTTGGCTAGCACTTGTAATCCACTTGGGTAGTACCCGTGATGAACTTGGGTAGCACCCGTGATTGACCGGGGCAGCTACCGTGATCAACCTAGTTAGCCTCCGTGATTGTGATGGGTAGTCTCCTTTAACCAACTTGGATAGCACCTGTGATCCAACTTGGGTAACCACCCATGATGAATTGGGTAACCCACCTGTGATCGAATTAGGAAGAATCAAATGGGAATTTGGCAGTGTCCCTGCAGCAACAAAAAAAAAATCCCCGTAGCAATGCAGGGGTCCTTACGGCTAGTTATTGTATATTCTTTTCATTTATTATGTAATTTAAAAAATATAACTGTACCATTAAAAATTAAAGAAATATTAACCCTCTCCTGATCATAAGCCACGAATCGCTACATGCTACTCTGAACCACTCTAGGTCAAACACCACAGATCGCCACGCTCTACATTATCTACTGAATACTGGAATGGAATGGAACTACTACACTTTTGATTGTATCCGTATGGTGCTGCTGCACGTTGGCGGTCTACATTTTCTCATACGTCAGGAGACCTATTTCTCACTAGAGCAGCATTTAAATTGAATTACTCTTTATCATTTTTTCGTTAGTTTAGTAGTGAAAATGAACAAATTGGGGTGTTCGCATTTATTTATTTAGTAGATTTTGTTAGTATTATATTAATATTTAAGCATTGAAACTAATTATTACGACACAGAAAAGATGAAGTAAAGATGGATCACTGAGCATGCACCACCATACCGCTGTGCCATGAAATAATAAGTCTCATTCCGTCGTGAGTGTCTAACATTAATATGACCGGGAGAGGGTTAACCTAGATATGGCTGCTCAGTCATATAGATTACTGGGCAATTAAATCTGACAAGTTTACAATAATATTTAGAGCAACAACAAAAGTAGTGCCAAATTTATATTTACAATACCTATTTAGTAATAATAATTTACTATAACAATTATTATTTTAAATTTACAGTACAAATTCACGAAGTATTTAAAACTAATTTAAACAATCTAGTCTTATTACATATATAATATGAAGAAAATATTTGTTTTGTTTAAAGTATGCTTTTAGAAGAAAGTATTACCTTCTCTGTAGCTGTCTGGAATGTTGACGGGAGCATGCCAGGAAACAGTTTGATAAATACTGGCAGTAATAACTCCATAAATGGTACAATAATAAATATAGAAAATGGTACTAGACGGAACATATCACCCACAGTTCTGATTAACTGTAAACAGGAGAAACATAAGTGAATAATAAATTAATGTTTAATTCTACATTTTATGCAGTAAGTACAAATAATACATAAACAGAAGTGTTCTAACAAGAAATGTGACGGAGTAACTTTCATTTAGATACATTATTCTAAATTCAGCTGGTAACCATGTCCATAAAATATGTTTTAATTAAAGAAAGGTTGACTAGAAGACAAATTAATAAGGGCTGACTAAAAAATTACTGATATATTGCTGTAACTTTTTTTTAAATTTATTCCCCACTTCGACAATCTCCCACATATCCTCACTTAGCACTATATATAGATTTTAGAATGGTCAAAGGAATATTTGAAATGATTTTCTGGAAGTATGTTCATATTTTACAGCACTTTTTGCGTCTTCAAGAGTCCTAAATCTAATTTCTTTTAGTTAAGATTTGACTTTTGGGAACAAAAGTCACATGGACCAAGTACGGGTGAATGTGGTACTGTATCCTATACTGGGCGAAAAACTTTACAATCGCTGCAGTAAGGGCTGTAACATAAAGATCTGGACATTATTTTGTAACAAACTCTCAGTATGTGAAAATTGCTTATTAATTATCTGTCGCACTGTATTTCTATGCAAAGCCACACAACTGAACCGATGGCTTTCTTAATATAAATATACAACTGATAGGTTTGCTTTTCTTACCCTAAAGACAGAATAATAGTGCAGAAACATAGAGAGCAATCAGTCTTTGAATTAACTCTAGTATTTTAGTTATAGATGCTTGTTATAGATCAAGAAAAATCTGGTTTTAAAATTAAAAAATTGAAGTTCCACAAGGATCTGTGCTGTGTACATTCTTGTTTCTAGTGCCGTAAATGAATTTAATATTCCACGTGCCATGTCGACTTGTATGAACTTATATTGAATCAAAGTATATAATAATCAAAGAATAAAACACAACTCTACTGAATCAAAGTAAAGATTTAAATAATAATTTGGTGATTTGATTAGGTTGAGGAATATACGATGGAACTTAATTTTGCTTCTTAACTACATATAAAACCTGCAATTGAAAATGTCATACCAAAATAGCTGTTTTTCAATACCAAAACAGCTGGTGTCAAATTGCTGAAAGCACTCCCACCCATACACGCACAGTGTTACTGACTCATCAAACTATACCAAAGAGATGCAAACTAAAAAAAAAGTAAAAAAGTACCACTATGTGTGTATGGGTGGGTGGGTCAGTACCACTGTGCATGTATGGGTGGATGGGTGGGTCAGCACAGTGGTACTGACTCACCCACCGATCCATTTACACACACAGTGGTGCTGATATGGTTACCACTGTACATGTCTGGGTGGGCGGGAGGGTCATCAACACTGTACGTGTGCTGGTTGGTGGGACGGTTATCAACACTGTACGTGTATAGGTGGGTGGGTGTTAGTAATACATAACACGTATGAGTGGGTGGTTCAATACCATCTTGGATTTTATATTTTAGTGAGAGGTTTATAAATGACCCTCTCTTTCCACCAGACAGCTGCAATCACGGATACATATCAGAATTGAGGTGGCGCATTGCGAATGTTCACAGAATATGTTCCTTAAATTTTTAATATTTTGATATTATTACATAATTTTTTTGAAACTTTAAATCTGGCCTGTACTTATTTTTTCTATAACTTATTATTATTCTTGGTTAGTTCTATAAAATAAAATATTCAAAGCAGATAGCTTATGTGTCCTATGGGTTTGCACCAGGCCAATTAATACTTTTTTAAACAAATCCAAATCTGACAAACATGACAACAAATCATGTTAATAAAGCAGTATTCTCAAAATCAATAGTTAAAAACACTTGTATTTTATCACCCCTTCCTTCCCCCGTCCAAAAAAAGAGTAATTTAACTCTATATATTAATAAATGTTTTTCAAAAGTATTATATTCTGATATGTATGTTTCAATATGAGTGTAGTGTAAATTGATATAAAATTCATTTTCAAACATGCAAATCAGGTTATACCTTTGAAAATCAGTTCTATGGTTAATTAAAACTTCTAGTTAGACCTGTGAAAGATTAAGCCTCTGGCATGTTTCTTCAGAAATTAACTACTCAGTCACCATATATTTCATTAAAATTGTCTTGGCATTTTTGATTTAAAATCAATATTTTTAACTTAGCTTCAAAATACATTTAGTAACGTAGTTCAAGAACTTACCAAGTTATATTCTCTCCTTGTAAGTGTGCCTCCTTTTAAAACTTTCCACACAAGAGAAGAAGACACTCTGATGTCTATGAAAAGGAGTCTAAATCCATGATAATAATGGTAAATCTCATCCATTATCCTCTGACGGAGGGGCTTTTTTTTAACAGCTACCTCCTTTTTATCTCCAGTTGCTGGGACTGGCACTGTTGGCCCCTTTTCTGACTTTTCTTTAGTTTTTTCCTTAATTGCCTCTGTTGTCACTTCTACTTTAGATGATGGCTTTTTAGATTCACTTCCAAATATCACATTGGAGGTATGAACATTTCTAGTATACTGTGTACTGTTAAACTTTCCAAGTAACCTAATTTTATTGTCGTAACAGGACCGAAAAACATGTTGCTTACCAACTGTAGAAACATTGTATAAGTACAATGGAGCTAAAACATTTCTTCTAGTTGAAAAACTAGAAGAATATGTATAATTCTTAAATATTAAAGTTCCTTCTTTATTCTTGTGGCCGAGGGTTAGCTTACATCGACAGCAACCTGAAACACACACAAAAATACATTTCTTAACACTAGAGGCAGTGTAATATAATTATATAGAAATAAAAAGAGATAGACCTACTATTATTTACAGGTTATTATCACTTTTTTTATATGATACTACAAAAAAAAGTTCATCACCCATCTCCACAATTTTTAGTGCAACTTTATATTTTATACCATTAGATCTCGTTTGTTTACTATGCGTGGACATATCACTTTTTTTATTATCATAAGAGCTTCCACTCCGCTCTCCTGTGCATGCCCAGTGGACAACGCCATTGCCCTTGACAAGTCTGTGGCTCGTATTTGAATCCTATTAAACTATGGCATCACATATACTAAGCAACATGTTTTTACATGTTTTAATGAGATAACATTGTAATAGATATCTTACTATGGTATTTCATGTACCGTCTAGTCCTATCTAAACTAAATCTTGTTTTTATTTCCTTATACATACAATTTTATGTAATAATATTATTTATGAAGTATGTCATTTTGCAATATTTGCATATTTGGAACCAAATGTGTTTTTTATTACTAGTACTTTTATAACATATATAATAACATATTGAGATAAAACTTAATTTAAAAATTCTAATTAAAGGTAAAATATATTGAATGACAAAAGTATAGAGGGAAAGAAATGGAGACGGCTGAAGAATGAAGTGTTGTTTTGCATCTTCGCTGACTCATTCCGTTATCTGTGTTGGGTCTAGAACCCACACAAGGAAAAAAACTTTACACGGAAGTTTTTGTGTGCTTCCCTAGGTCTGGTTAATAGCTGCTACATCCAGGTTTTTAAAGGAAAACCTTTAGTAACATAGTATCTATTGTATTGCAGTTATACAAAATATTGGTTTACTAATAAAACAAGTGTAATTTATAATAGAGTACAAAGAAATGAAAAAGAATTTACTTATCAAACACTAAGTTATGTAACAACTGAATTTAAACTTCAAAAATAGTGTAATCAGATAAAGTGCATTAGAATAAGAATTAGAATTGTTAACTTTTGAGGATAACAAATTTGAACAGTTATATTAAAAAGTATAAATTTAATTTATTTATGCCTTCTAACTGTGTATCTCAATCACTGATCACTTTCTCATTATTTAATGATAACATTCACTGTTTTTTTTAAATGATTTATTTTGTCTGACATTAAGTTTTTATCATTAGACAATCTCAAATGCACCAGAAATGACATCCGATTACGACTAGCACTGTAATACAACCCAATTGTTACTTATAAAAAGAATGCAAACCACGATTGAAACTAGCAGCAATGCTGTCAGTTTGACAAATTATAAGAAAAGTTTGTGATAAGCATTTTCGGTAAACAATACATAGAGAACTTGGTCCCAATATCATTCAATAGAGTTCAGCTGTTGTCAAGGCCTTACAATAAACCAGTAAAGCTCCAAGAGAATACACTTGTCCACACATAGTGGACAGCCGTCCTAAGAGATGCTTTTAACAATCACTTTCTGAATGCTTTTGGGTTAATTAGGTAATTGCTATGAGATGAAAACTTTCAAGATAGAAAAAAATAATTGTTCCAGAATACATATTTTAACATGACATAGATTCTATAAAAATACTAGATAAGTACCGGTGGTCATAGTTTGATGAACATAATAGTGACATTTACGATGTTTGAATGTGCACATTGCGTCTTGGATTGAATTGCACAATAATTAGGTTTTGTCTTGGACTCAGCATTTTTATAGAATGATCATGTAAATCATGTATTTATCAAATTAAACAGAATATTGTACTTATTAAGGAGCCTTACCAAATAACTATTTAAAGCAAACCTTTTTTGTTTTTTCCAGAGCCGTATTAGCTTTGGAATAAGGTTATAGGTAAATGTTCCAAATGTTAGCTAAATCTTGCTTTTGCAAAGAAAGCCATAAGGCTGATTTAAAATCAGGTTATAGTGGTTATTGTAGACATCTACTCAGAAGTAACAAGTGCTCATAGTCATTAATATGTATTGTTGAAAATAAGGAGAACTATGTCAAAGTAGTAACCAATAGTGGTCTACACATGTATGTAACTAGAAATAATGCCAACCTGATTGTTAATAGATATAGACTTTATAAATGTATACAATGTTTATCTGTTTTTAAGTCTTCCAATTGATGTGCGTAATCTTCCAAAACAAAAATGTCAATAAAATGTTAAAGATTGGCTTATTGGTAATTCAATATACAGCCTAAAAGACTTTTTTGAGGCTGAGACTAGCTCAATAATTGTACCCAAATATTGTTTCGGCTAAGGTATGTATTTATTATATTAAATTGCATGGTGTGAAGTGAAGACTGCTGTTCTACAATTGACTCTTATGCATAGTGTGTTCATAAATATTGCATATATAGAGTTGACCTGGCCTATTGTATGTATTCATGCTTAGTAACTAAACAAAAATCCTGAATCTTAAGTTTAGTTTAAATGATTTCACACAAACTTGTGTTTTTTTTTCTAGTATTTTTATGTTAAATTTTAGTGTCTTTGAATTTTTAATTGTTTAAATACATTTCTTAACTTGATTTTTCATGCTAAACACATATATGAAAACCATTTCTGTCTCTGTCAATTAGTTATTGGAAATCTGCAGGTGAGTATCAATAACATACTACAGTCTAATGCAACTCTACTACTTTGACTATTTCACACTCATATAACCATTCATATTCACCTTAAAATACCAACAACGTTGTGTCGGCTTCTCAAATGTAAGAATAAGAATTCATTCTAATTCCAAGAAAACCTGAAATGACTAATCACCTAATACAAATTTCTCTACCAAAAGGCTGGAGAATTCCAGAGCATTCAATATAACCCACACTCTATCGCAAGATTGTCATTTTGCCAGTCACATGTCATTTTTGTTTTTAAACAACACCAGTGTTTTGTGTAAGATACACGGCCGTAATGCCTTGATTTTGTAAATGGGGTTGTAGGAAATAAGTGGAAGGAGTAAACGTCTGCTCAGTAGCAATCTAAACCTCATAGAAAGTAAAAGCGACTGTCATTAAAAACTACAGTCTTAACTGAATAAATGAGATAATGCATTAGATTACCTATGATAATCTTCCGGGACGCGCGCCGTTGTACAAAGTACAATAGTAGTCGTATTTTTATATTTACCGGTTTAATTTTTACCTGGAATGCCGGTAACCGCGATCTATTCCTAGGCACCTCCCTCCCCTACTCCATTATTGCCTCGCATATTGTTCTGGTCAAGGTCGCCTTTGTCAGGTGGAATTTAGTCCAGTCGCGTCAGAGTTGTTGTACTTTGTCCAACGCGCGCGTCCTCGAGTAGTGTCTTATTAGTGTAGTTAACATTGTTCAAACTGCGTAAATAATAGTTTTGTGTGTTTTATTTTATTGTTATATTACTATTTTGTATATTAGTGTTGTATATAGGGCCTATAGTTATTTTGTTGCATTTAAATAGTGTTAACTTTGTTTATTTTGTTTTTATTTTGTATATACTGTTAGGAATTGCCATTACTATGTGTGATATACTGAGAACAAGTGAAATTGATCATATTCTGCAAAATAGTTCTGAAGATGATGATATAGATGGGTTTATGACAGATTGTAGTGTTGAACAAATTGAACAAAATCATATTTCGGGTTACAGTGAACTTGAGATAAATGATGAAAGGGACTTAGAAATCTGTGATGAAGCCGAGTTTGTTCTGGGTAAAGATGGTGAGAACAAACCATTTTGTATGTGACAATTTTTTATTGATATTGTTTTACTTTCATTATAATTCTTATTATTATTGTTTAATTTAGTTACTAATAAATTGATATGTAATATTACATTTTTATTTATTTATATCCCTAAAAATTATTGTATTAGTAACAAATCAACTTAAAATAATACTAATATATACATATAAAGGTCAGTTTCAGTATTATTTATAACTATTTCGGAATGAAAGCCCAAAAACACATATGTTGTACAAAGTACAACACGCGCTTCCTCGTGTGCCATACACGGGCGCGCGTCCCAGAAGGATAAAGGCCACAGGCATTTTGAAATTTATAAGTGTTGCATGGCCAGATCAAACAATTAGTAAAGTTCCATAAATATACCATGTGTATCCAACATGGAATGGGTTTAATTAGATAGTAAATCAGGTCCTATGCTCAAAATTATTTCATTAAGATATAATTAAGAAACAAGAATACGATTTTATTTTGTTAGTAGGGGCCTACTATCTATCTTAGAACATCATTTGCAAAAACTTTATCTGCAACAATTGTAGATTATCATCCAGAACAAATAAAAAAACTAGAAAAATAAACGTGAAAAACAATTTTAAATTGCTATTTTACTTTGTTTCTGTAGGATTATTTTAAATTATGCTTTAAGGTTTTAAAAACCCCCACTAACCATAAAAGACGAATTTAAGGAAATTAATCTTTAGGGTGAGGGACGGCCTGCACCCAAATTTCAAATTCTTGTAAAGCATATAGTTATGTAATTTTAGTTTAAATTCGTAAATAGTAGTCTAAATATCAATATATAGAATAGTGAAACATCAAGTCGATTTATATTCAGCCACAGGCCACTTAAAAAGACTAAATAGATATAAAAAACCCTGTCAGATATAAACATAGGTATCAATATCTTGGAACAAGGTAGAAGTAAAATTGGACCAACCTGTATCTGCAGCAGGTTTTTTAGTATCTGACAGCTAGTCCTATGGTTTAGGTTTAGACCTACAGCTTAACTTAGTATCTAGCCTAATCATTAACCATTTATTTTTGAACTTCTAATCATGCTATCAAATTAAAATACATTTTCTTTTAGTTAGTAAATATTTTATAAAGGCTTGGGCCTATTCACGCCAGTGACATAGTCCTAACCTCAATCTAATGCTTCCATCAATAGAAAACTATAATTTACACCAATATAAATGTAGTTAACGCTTTAAAATAAAAAAATAATTAAAAGAATGTGTGGGCTAATATTTTAGATAGGTACATAAATATTAAGAAAAATCTAGGTCAGAATTAATAATTAATTAGAAATTTGTATAGTACAATCTACCTTTGATAAGATGCATGGACCTCAACATTTTGTTTCCCGGATACAATGAATACATTCCAACTCTTTTACATTAAAATGTCTCTTAATCCATCATTTACTTGTCTATAAAGTTACCTAAAACTAACCAACAATGAACCATTAAAATTTCGGACTGAAAGTGAGAGATTTCATAATCCGTCCACTTTGTAAAGTTTATATTTAGTAGTGCAGAATCTAGAAACGCCAGAAACTGGAAACATACTATGAAATCAGAAACAGTGGAGAGGATTGACAATGACGATAAAACAGCTGTTGGAAGCGTTTAGCAGTCTATTTCACGTAAATTTTGTCTGAAGTTTTTACTGCCATGGGCCATGGAGTATTTTTATATTTAAATATATGTAAAACTGAGCAAACAAACAAAAATCCATGCAAAAAAATATAACAGAACTGCTGAAGACATCGGAGGAAGCTTTACTCAACTCAACACTCATGTCTTCGACCGGAGGAGTTCTACACTAAGAGTATGTAGCCTTCCAGAAAATAACAGGTGAAACACTGACTATAAAATGTAGGAAGCCTTATTCCTAAGTCATATATATGGCTGAGAATCCAGAGCCAACTTTCAACTATTCGAGCTGTATCCCATAAGAGGAAAATAAGACGCCTTCCCTTTGATGACCTGATTTAACATTTAAAATTGGATGTATTATTTTTTTACTTAAAAAAATTAATTTGTATTCAATTGTCTTTTCTATTCCAAATAAAAACAAAAAGAAGAGTGGTTGGTTGTTTCATGGATTTGTCTAAGCTAAGACTCAGATAGGTAAAATAAGCTGTAGGCTTAAACCTAGTCAAAGTCAAAGATGTCTTTATTGATAAACATGTATAGAAGTAGACATTGAATAGTGTCAATATCATTATATTTACTTAAAATAAACAAGTATTATTTCCCAGTTTTTTAATGAGGTTTGGCTGATTCCTTGAAATTGTTGTTTGTCAAGTGTTTATAAACAATGTAAAAATTAAAACTTAAATTTAATCTGGTGTAAAAAATATAAATGATTGTTATACTACAGTATTAACAAGATGTTACAAGCATAAAAAATATTATCTTGTCATAATTAATAAAATTCATTAAGAGAGTATAGAACCATATTTGTGAGATATTTCCTTAATTTATTTTTAAAACTGGACAAAGTATTTTCAGATTTTATGTAATTAGGTATTTTTCTCAAAAATTTGTTACCAATATATGAAGCTTATTTTGTGTAAACCATAGGACTAGCTGTCAGGTACTAAAAAAACCTGCTGCAGATACAGGTTGGTCCAATTTTACTTCTACCTTGTTCCAAGATATTGATACCTATGTTTATATCTGACAGGGTTTTAATCTATTTAGTCTTTTTAAGTGGCCCGTGGCTGAATATAAATCGACTTGATGTTTCACTATTCTATATATTGATATTTAGACTACTATTTACGAATTTAAACTAACATTACATAACAATATGCTTTACAAGAATGACTATAGTTTTTAATGACAGTCGCGTTACACATTTACTTTCTATGAGGTTTAGATTGCTACTGCGCAGACGTTTAGTATCTGTAAATTGGAGTTCTAAACTTTCAAATTACAGATAGGTCATCCTCAACATCCAGTTTTCTGTTATATGATACTCCAATTTACTCCACTCAAAAAACAAAGTTTCTCGGTTTAATCTTGTATAATAGGCTGAATTTTCTTTACATATTAACCATGTTATGAATTAAAATTAGTACCGGAATATTCGTACTTTGACTAAAACATCAAATACAAATGTCCTACTAACAGCCTATTATGGACTGATTTTTCTCCACCTTACTTATGCATTGCCTATCTGGGGTTGTGAGAGTCAAAGAACCCTTTACATTTTTCGTCTTCAAAAGAAGGCATTAATCTAATATTTTCTATTAACAGACTACAGTCCTGTAGAGAAATATTTAAATCTCGCAACATTCTGACATTTCCGTCTCTTCACATCTATGAAAGCCTATAATTTATTAAACAAAATCTGTCAAAGTTCAGTAGTTCTCACACACATAAATACGACCTCCGTCGTTCGTTCAACCTTCAAATACCAGAAAATCGCACCGCTTTCTTCAGAAAACATCTCTTCTTTAATGCAATAGAAACTTTCAACAAACTCCCAAAAACCATTCAAACCGAGTCAAACCACTTGAGCTTTAAAAGCAAACTAAAATCCTTATTGATTAATAAATGTTTTTACAGCGTCCGAGAGTTCATGACTGACGGTGATCAAGATTTTTTAAAAGCATATAACAAGAGTTTAAATTTGAATTAAGTATTCATGGTCATTTTCAAGTTATCTATTATTATGTTGTTATTGTGTATATTTTAATAGTCAAAAGTGTTATAATTGATGCACAAATGTTGACAAGACTAATGCATGTAACATGTTGATTTTGGTTGAATAAAAGAGTTATTGAGTTATCATTAAGATACTTCGATGTGTCATTGCCAGTTACGCTTCAGTGTGATGCTAGTGAAACAGGTCTCGGCTGTGCACTCGTTCAATCAGGTCAACCTGTAGCGTCTAGGACAATGAGTCAAACGGAGAGACGCTACGCACAAATTGAGAGGGAATGTCTCAGCATTCTTTGTGCTTGTAATCGTTTTCGTAAATATATTAGTGGCAAAGAAGACGTAACAGTACAAATGGATCACCAACCTTTACTTAGCATTTTCAAAAAGCCTGTATTATCAGCACCCAAGCGACTACAGTGTATAATACTCAAACTACAGAGATACAAGAATCAAGAGTGTTATTTCCAGTGAAATTATTTACAATTAATAAGCAAAGTCAACTTTAATTTCTAAATCATGCAATGAAGAAAATCTTTATAAACATCAACCTTGTCTACATAAAAGGAAGTAAGATGTACATCGCAGACACACTTTCTCGAGCCGCTTAGATCACAACCAAAAATGATGAAAAAGACTCAGAAGCATGGCAGATACATCAGGTTCATGAAGAAGACAAATATTTGATTAGGATACAGGAATATCATCCACTGAAAACTTAAACGTCACTAAAGGCCGACTAGAACAAATAAAGAGACACACAAATTAGGACAGTTAGCTGCAAAAGATGAATTTATTTATTCATAAGACGCCGATCGTCAAGATATGGGCGAATATGGATTTCGAATGAGTGTGATAAGTGTAGATGAGCGAATGTAGTCATTGTTACAAACTAAGGCCGACTATTCCTTAGAAGTGTCATTAATTAATAGCCCAATGACAAATGAACAGCCGGTGGTTATCAGCTGATCCTTCTCAAAATGTATTATGACTCTGATTGGGATCGAACTGAGATGAAAGAAATAATAATAAACGGATGGTCTGCTACCAAAGACAAACTGTCTAATGAAGCAAAACTGTATTTGACTTTCAGAGATGAACTCAGTGTAAACAATGGAATTATCTTTAGAGGAGAACGTTTAGTTGTTCCAATGTCGTTAAGAAGAGAAATGTTGAAGAGAATCCATGCCAGTCATCAAGGCATTGATGCAAGTCTCAGAAAGGCCAGACAATTTTATTTTGGTCCCAAATGACCAACGATATCAAATGCACTATTCAAGAGTGTTCTGCCTGTTAAGAAATCTGCCTCCATCACCCGCTCACTTACCTATGCAGACACATAACATTCCTGATTTACCATGGAAGCGAGTAGCGATTGACATATTTCATCATAAAAATGACAACTATCTCATTACGGTCGACTATTACTTGATTTTTTTGAATTGGATAAATTACCAGACATAACATCAGCAACCACAGTTGAAATTACCAAAAAGAACTTTAGCAGACATGGATGTTCCTAAACAGTTGTAACGGACAATTCAAAAGTTCAATTTCAAACCTCAAACTTTTAAAAAATTGCAAAAGCATGGGAATTTGAACATCTGACATCCTCACCGTTTCACCCAAGAAGGAATGGAGAAGTAGAATCAACTGTGAAGATAGCAAAGTATTTGGTAAAGAAAACTGAGCGACATCTGGATGGCATTGTTAGAATGGCGCAACACACCCACGGCAGGAGTGAACACCAGCCCTGTACAACGTCTTATGTCACGCCGAACAATAACACTCCTACTAGTTGAGTACTACTTGAACACCTAACTACTAGTACTACTTGAACACCTAAGGTGGAAACCTCTGTTCAAGAAAAGCTCAGCCTAAAGAAGAAAAAATATTGTTACTATGATAGAAGATCGAAGGCTTTGCCTGAATTTTAAATAGGCGAAGGAGTCTATGTAAAGAAACCAGCCAATTTTGACCTAAAATGGCTACCTGAAAAATAGTAGATAAACCGTCACCAAGATCATACATGTTGACATTCATGGTAAACTTTACCGAAGAAACAGAGAATTCTTAGATAGACCATGGCAAAACACAACACCTGATAGGCCTAGACAGGACAGAGAAAATTAAATAGTCAAACAACAACTAACGTTCTAGTCAGGATGTCACCAAAATCATCACCAAACCACTATAGGCCTACAGATGAAAACGAGTCATGTCCGTCAAAAACAGCTAAGTCTACTGAGATGTGGACTACATGTTCTAGGCGAATTGTCAAGACTCTAAAACTGTTCAAGAACTAATCGTGACAGAGTAGTACAGGCCTACTAAGAAGAAAGAAGATTTATTTTTACTTTTAATTAATTTTGCAGTTTAATAGACATTAATAAATTTTTATTTTTTTTTTATGAAAAATAGTCCTATTTATCAATTTATAAAAATTTTAAAAATTCATGAAGAGCAGATAGTTTTATTTTTATGCAACCAAGAGAGCATTTTGTTCAAAAGAATATAACAAGAAATCTTATTTTTACTTTTCCCATAAAAGGAGGGATGTTATACATTGGGTACAATTATTAGTTTTATGACAAGTCCTGAACACAGAAAACAAGGTATTCATTTAAATAACCCTTGACCTATGACGTATCAACCAGGAATAAGTCAGCTACAGCGCACAATCTACATCTAGAATGTAAGTATGAAACACATTTTTGCAAAACGCCAAAAATCGCACTGGTATTTTGGGAGTTTAGCAGTACACAGTATCTAGGGTTTAAGTGTTGGCCAAATACGGTAATGGTTGTTCTATTTAGAATACTTCCAAACTGCCAACCAATGTTTTTCATGGTAATTTGACTGAGTCCCTTTTTTGTGGGGTTTTATAGATTATAATCGACATCTTGCACGTGTGATTGAACTGTATTTGCTACAAATTGGCGTAAGCAAATGGAAATTAATAAATGGTAGCAGACGACGTATTGTCGAACATTATTTACAATAGGAATATCACTGGCGCTGTGTTACTCCAAGGTGCATGAGGGAAGTAACATCATAAACATTCTAGTATTCCAATTTCTGAGAGAGTAAATCCTTATCCCTTATCCCCCTATTCTATTAGGTATAATATAAGGTATATCAGCCTCTTTTTCAGTCAGTACTGATAGGGGGGAGCAGAGCAGACACTAAGGAATAACATAGTATGGTCTCTGGAGGGACACACATCTGTAAGGTTTCGTGACAATTTGGGAATAACAGCAACTCTAGTAGTGAGGGTATACCACTTATTTATGTGTTCTGTGACGTATACGCATGCTAACAGGGTTCCACATTACGATATTAACTCACTCCCAAAATTTTAATATGGAGAGTGAATCATACTCAACCTCTAATCCTATAGTTTAGGCCTATACTGAGCATTTAACCGCCCCTTTTCCTGGCACCCTACACGGCCGCGTACTTTGCTTACCCATTAAACCGGCCTTGGATATAAGTGACCGTTATCGCTTAGCAATTTGTTCAATAAAGCTTCAAATTGCTGGAATAAGACATTTTAATCACCACTAGAAGAGCATAGTTCAATAATATGCAATTTTAAAGTTTTAGTTGATATCTTTATCTCGGTGATTTCGAAATACTTTTCAGTGGCAAGTGGAAGTTCCGTTACTGGTAACAGTATTTAGCTTTGTAAAAACACCCACCCCTCCGCCTTTTTGTTTTTCTCTACAAACCGCACTCACCAAATTGTAATTTAGAATTTGGAAGTGGCTTTTAGTGATTTGTCTGAAGCCAGTCTTACTCACCTCGAGAATGTCTGGATCCAATTCCGAGCATAAGATGGATAGCTCGTCTTCTTTGCTCGTTGCCACTTGTGCGTTTTGGTGAATGACAGTAACATTATACACCCTAGGTCTCTTATTAAAAGTTCGATTAAGGTGGGGAGGGTGGGTATGATTTAGGTTTGATGTATGTATGATAATAAAGGAATGTGAAACTGTAGTGTATAAATTGAAAGACCAGATTGAAGCACGCCTGAAGGCGAAGGACATTCTCCGGATCGGCCTTGCTTAAAACTCAAGATTAGCGTTGGAACATGAAATAGGTTTATATCTTACCGTGTATTGTAAAATTGAACTAATCAGGATAATATCGATAGCATAATAATAGATTGAGTTAAATTTGGCACACTCTTATGTCTGGATAACTTATAACTGAGCCTTAATCCACCACATCAGCACAAACTAAAAATATATGATTAAAAGCCTTAATGTGACCTACAACCAAGGCTTCAAATAAAGGTTCTAAATTCGATCCCAATTAAGGTCATTAAAAATTTTTAAAGGGATCAGGTGATAAACACCTACTGTTAATTTGTCAATGGGCTATTAATTAATGACCGTTCGTAAGGAATAGTCAGCCTCAGTTTATAACAATGACTACATTTACTTTTCTACACTCATTAAATTAATTCGAAACCATATTCACCCATATCTTGACGATCGGAGTCTTAAGAATAAATAAATAAATTTTTTTCCATGATGTGACTAAAAAAGACCAACAAATTCAGTATTAAACTAAATATCTTTTGGAAGAAAGTTTAAATCTTTCCTGATTTACGAATTATTGCCTCATTCACACTCTATTCTACAATCACTGATTTTACCCGTAGTTAATCCTACTGTACCTGGAAGATTGAAAATGCGCTCTTGTGTATTTTAAAATACTGGGCTAATGCTCTAATAAAGTCTTTGGAACTACGTCCTAAGTATCAAGTAACAAATGATCACTCTATAAACTGAAATCTAGCAAGTAAGCAGTTACATATTTTGCTTACTTGGATTGAAGAAGAAATTATAAAAAGGTAAGAATTAGAAAAAAATCCCTCGTTGTAAATACATCCAGATCTTATAATTCCTTGATTTTTTAAAACAGTTCTTATTCATTTACTCGATTACAGTTTTTCACTCGGTTATTGTTTTTACTCGACTATTTGTATTTGATTTGAGTAAAGAGGAACAAGTTGTAGAGATGGGAAATATCGTCATATTCTGGTATTAGGTTATATCGTTATCGAGCAAGTCGGTATTAGTAATACTCACCCTGTTATTTTGGTAACTGTTACTGGAGTGCAATGCCGTTGCTTGCAGGCGATATTGGAGATTTGGAGATCGATATTAGTGCCAGTGTAAATATTAGAAGGTTAGTTTTTCGTTACCAGATAGCTTACATATTAACTTAAACAATCGGTAGCCTAAGCCTATTATAGCCTGTTAGACACATATATTATTCGTGTAAACTAGCGTATTATAAAGATGAGTAGTATTTAACAATATTTTATTTTAATGATAATATTCTGTAGTTTATTTAATAATATCCTATAAGAATACTCGAAGGATAATAAACACAGTGTCACAATATAAGAACAAAATTTTATTATAATGTTGCTTATGGTTATAATAGGCCTAAACAATGTTTAAAATAGTAAACAAGTTATGAATCATAATAATAATAACACATTTAAAACAAATTTAAAATTAAATGATAAAACAACAAAATAAAAATGCAATAAGCGTAATATCATACCTTAACAGTATTTAAAAATAGTAAAAAAGGTACGAATCATTATCATGTAATATTGGTCTAATATTACATTTTAAACCAATTAAAAAATATTAAATGATAGCACCTATTTTATTAAATATTAAAAATATGAAATATTTCCTACCCATTTAATTCATCATGAGAATTGAGAACATTTGCTGACTAATATCTCCAGCGGATATTACTCGCCATTCCAGTATTTGCTTCCAAATTTAATCCTAATACCAAACCAATATTTTGGCAATTAGTTTTATTACCGTTATCAGTCTGGTTACGTTCCGCGCCGTCCAGTTGGATTACATTAGCCGTGTTACCAAAATATTAGGGTGATCTCGGTAACAGTTACCGTGGTATTAGTTTACTTCTCAGTATTAGTAATACTGATCCTAATACGATATTTAACGCCCATCTCTAACAAGTTGTAGCATTAGTTGTTATCAGGTTCAGGTGTTAAACCAGCTGATATACAAGATTTTCTTGGTTGGGTTCGGTGATTATTGTGTTCTGTTAATAAGGCTTTTATCCAAATTTGTGTACTGTATAATAATTTAGAATTTTATTTTACCAGGCAGGCGTAGTATGTGCAAGCACTTATGGATGGATAGTGAAGGTAAAGTACGCGGTGGTACGATTTGTGATTTTTACATTCAATGTAGGGCGTAAAGGTTAATTAAAAAAAACACTGTGTATAAGTTGTGCCTAATTATTTTTTACTTTACATAATTGTCATTAAACTGTTGGTGTAGATGGATTTGCAAATAGTTTTAAATTTCACTCTAGCAATCCCTAATTGAAATACTACCTATAACAATGCATACTTTTTAACTATACCAAATGGCTTCTCCAGACAGTAGCCAAAGTGAGAGAAAATGCAAATTTATTATAATTGGTGCTGGAATGGCTGGTTTATCAGCTGCAAATCATTTTATTCAAAATGGAATGGAAGATTTCATTGTTTTAGAAGCAAGAAAACGTATTGGAGGAAGGATTGTATCAATTCAAATTGGTAAGTGAATTGCAATTAGTCAAAATAAATTTTAATTTGTTAAAGTATCTAAAGTTTGATATTTTGACAAAATAAACCTGGCCAACAGGCCTTGGGTATTGGATGTTTTGAAATGCTTGCTTTTCATAACATTAACATGCTATTATTTTAAGTAAAGGTAACTATGCTATGGCTTTTATTTAGCTGTAGGAAACGTACATATTAGCCTATATAGGCAAAAATTAAAAGAATATATCGTACGGCTTAAACACGTTCAGTGCGGATTACGCCAATAGGTGTTGTGGTATAACGCTATATGCGACAGACGCCTATGGTGTTGTGCCTTTGGCTGTCACACTACTCAAAATAGTTACGTTGTATGCTAACGATGCCTAAGGGTGTTATTAATTACTGTTGATAATTACGGCCTATCATTACAAGTATAGATAATTTAAATTCTTATAACTAGCTTAATTAAATTGGTTAGATAGTCGAATTTTTTGAGCACAGTCCAAAATTGTTCGTTACCAATGAACATGTAGAAATCCAGCCACAAGACTAATGAAAAGTTTTGAAACATCAATAATTAATGCCTAAATAAAATAAAACCTGGTATTTATGCAGTTTCTTGCCACCAAACAAATTTGGAACATTTTGCTTGAAATTGGTCCAGAATTGGCTGTATTTTCATGAGATATGCTTTTTATTCTGTGGAAATAATGTATTTTACTGAAACATTAGAAAAAACCAATGTCACAACTTTTAGTATTTTTGTCATATTTCCGTTAATTTAAATGGTATTTTAATCATCTTTTTTTATTTTCTGTATTTTTTTATGCTAAATACAAATTTGAAAACTATTTTGGTCTAGTACAAATATTTCTCAAGATATAACGGAAAACTGCTATCGTGGCGAATCACGATTAGCGGCTATTACACAACATTATATACAACAACTATTTTTCACAAACACCGAATTCACCTATATTTCTGCCGGAGTGACGGCCGGCAGGCTGTCATAGTTCAAGAGATATAAACTCATATTTCACCACTTTTTCAACATGAAATTGTATTTTCAGAGGTGGCAAGAAAGTGCATAATTACCTAAAACCTAAAGTATAAAGTCTTAGTAGTCATATATTGATCTCCCGTCACAGAGGTAAATCCTGTTTTCGCAACCACTTAACACTCTGCAAATGAATGAAGACCAGCCAACCCCCCTTGAAAAGAACATAATAGGCACTACTCCAACTATGTGATCCATATTTTGAACTACAGCTCCGCAATCACATGACTGATTATTTGCCATTTCCCACTTACATTTCCAGTAGTCACATCTTCCCACACCCGTGCCAAAAACACACAACAGTCCATTTCTTACTTGGAAGGTTCATTCCACTGATGATGGAAATAGAGTCTTAGTGGACTAATGCTTTTCGCATCTGCACCAATCCTTAAGGGTGGTTTACATGCAACCTTTTATTATATGTCTATCATTCATATTAAAGATACGTCAAAAGTCTCTTTTCTTCTGTGTTCACACGGCAGCGTCTTTTCTTACATTTTAGCTGAGCTCAATTCAGTCAACGTTTAGGTTATGTTTACATTATAGCTCTACAGTAGAATGGGAGAAGCACTTATATTATTTTTAACTATTTTGACTCGGATCGTTTTATTATGGTCACTATAGTCCTTGTTTTTGATTTGTCAGGAACGAGGAAAACCCTTATACAGATCAATAAATTATTAAAGAAATTAACGAATACTTAGTCAGAGGTCTGATGACATAAATTTGCGAGATACTTTTTTTAATAAAGGAAACTAAATTAATTTTGCTTTATTAAATAGGAAATCTTAGCAACCAAATAGAACAGGATAGGAAAGTTAATACCGTATAGTGATTGCTATTTCTGGGGATATGACAAACAAGGACAAGTTTCCACACTCTCAATCTTATTGTTGCAGTTTTCACAAAACAATGCTCGCCTCGTCAGTTTTCATGTCCGTATTTCGTTTTCATTCCGTTTCGACAAAACATACTTTTTGTCACACGTACAGCTAGAATTTAAAATTTAATGGGTGTAAAAAATGTATGTCAGTGAACAATTCCAATGGCTTTTTTAAATGTCTATTATAACTAAAACCTGTAAAACATACAACTTACAATTTTTTAGTGATCTATATCCAATCGTTCTATATAACTCCTGATCAGCTTTGTATTAAGTTCCATTGGTGTGGTAAGGTGAATGTCCAAAAACAATTTAAAATTATTGATATAACAACAATCAAATATCGATACAATAAACTATTAAAATAAAGATTAAAGAAACGAAAAATAAATTAGTGACAAAATAACTTGGGGTATCACTTATAATCTAATACCTAACAACCTACTAACTAATACTCAATAAATAATAGGTTTAGTATCTTAGTTTCAGGTTGAAACACTTCTCCATATCAATCACTGTTGTTGTTTTTGGTTTTAATAAATTATATCCATATTTCAATTTAAATAATGTAACATCAAATATTTAAGACACCTTATATTTTATAGACATCACTAGGCCCATTAGGAAAGTTGAATAATTCGTAATTAGATAGTAAATTGTTATTAGATAATCAATTTCAAAAGCTTAGGGAACACATAACTTACACTGCACTCTATTGTAACCGTTTAACATAAAAACTTACTTACAAGATTTGTTATTAATTTCAGATGAAAATAAGTTTGAACTGGGAGCAAACTGGATTCATGGGGTTCTTGGTAATCCCATGTATGAAATAGCAATGGCTAATAATCTAATTGACATAATTAATGTGCCTAAGCCACATAAAGTAGTTGCTGCCACAGAAGATGGAAAGCAAGTACCATTCAAAACACTTCAGGTTTGTCATAATGTATCTTGTAATAGGGATGTGCTAGAAAAGTTTAAGCAGCTTAGAAGCAGCAACTTATTAAAGTAAGCAGCTCAGCTACTAAACAGTCGATTGAGCATATCTGCTTTTTAGCAGCAGTTATCCTCGTACAATAGTTACAGAAAACAGGTTGGTCAACAGCAGTAAACAGAAAGCGCCTTTCTATATTAATTGCTGTCTGCTGTTGTCTGCAGCTCTCCTGCACTTTTGCGATGCTGCAGATGTGAACTAGGGATGTTCTAAATAAGCTGAAGCAGCATTTTTTTAAAGTGAGCAGCTTAGTAACTAAACAGTTGAGCTGCTATCTCTTTTTTTCTGCAGCAGCTATCCTTGCCCAACAGTTAAAGAAAGCAGGTAGGCCTAGGCCAAGAGTAGTGAACAGTAAGCGCTTTTCTATATTAGTTGTTATTTTCTATTGTCTGCAGCTCTCTTGTATTGTTGCGATGCACTGTCATTATGTACGATATACTTTGAATTAAATGTTCCATTAATGGAAAGGTATACCGAAATTTTATTAAACCATCTCCAAGAAATTGTCTAGCCTTGTAGGCCTATTTGTAGATTTGCTGTAACCGTTTGATATGTATGTGTAACTATTCTATTTTAATTTATTCTATGTGATCTTATAATTTAATTAAAAGTAAGTTTAAAGCTGGCGAAGCAATTTTCAGTCAACAATGGTATATATAAACAACATGCCAATATGTGTGCTGTAGCTGAGCTAAACTGCTTTTAATAAGCAGCTTAATTAAGCAGCTTAGTGATGCCAACTGCTTTCAGCTAAGCTGCTTTTCAAACAGCAGTTTGACACATCTCTATCTAGTAATACTATTATTTGTCTAATTCCCTTTTGAGCATATTAAATTATGTTTGTTAATACAGTTGGAAAATTATATAAATAGAACAAATTGTAATTAATATATATATAATAAAACAACCAAACCGTTTTAACACAGTCTTACAATATACAAAATACCAGCATTGGAGTGGAACAATAACAATAGAAAAAGTGCCATGACAGTTTAATCATCAGTCATTACTAATCCTAGCTATAGATGTAAACAGTCGTTAGATACGCTGGGCTGCTAGCTGGCCGCTAGGATCACTACATTGTGCTTGTAGCCAATATCTAACAGAGATTCGCAACTTAGACTGTGGTTTTACTACATACATGTACAGCTTATGGGTTATTAGTACTATTGCAATCTACTGGTTGCCCTGGTAATAAAGTTGTAAATTAAAAAATAACTGTTAAAATTTCTTTCGTCAACAATGTTCAGAGCCAACAGCTATCGAGCGCAGAGTGTAGTTTCAACAAGTGTATTGACTCACCCGCCCACCCATACACGTAAAGTGGTATTTACTTATCCGCTCACCCCATACTCATACTGTGGTATTGAGGATCGTTTTAAGATCCTGTATTGTACAAAAATTTGCTATGGTTAGTCCAGAACAGTGGCTTGGCTTTAAAGCATTTTTGCAACTCTGGATAGTTGCAGAGAAGCATTCAAGGATCTGGGAATTCTCACAGTTGTTGCTCTCTACATCCAAGAGGTGTTACTACATGTGGATGGTTTAGACCTCCCCACAAATGGAGATATACACCAACACCATACAAGATACGCAGGACACTACAACCTTCCAAATCACCATCTTCAAATGTACGAAAGAAAACCATCATACATGGGAAGGAAAATCCATAACCACCTCCCAGAAGAGATACGACTGAAGAAGGGAAAACCGCTCAAGAAAACACTGCAAGGGTGGCTGAAAAAACACCCATTCTACTCCCTGGAAGAATATTTCCAGAGGACCACTTAGCTCTTAACTTCATATCCAACATAATGTATAAATAAACTTAGGTTAGGCTACAATTTGACACCATTTGTAATCTCAAAGATTATAAATAAAGATGATTCTGATTCTAGTACAAGTTTAACACATTAATAGGCGAGTAGATTTGTCGTATTGCATATAGGAGAGCTTTTGGACCACAGTGATAGTCTGAAATATTGTCTTGGTAATCATTTTGGTTTCTCACTAGTGTTTTATGTTTGATACCATAAGTATTAGAAGCATTTGTAGATACAACCACCCACCCTTCAATTTTTATCATTAAAAAATATAGACAAGGACGACTAAAGTGTATGGAAAGGCTGGTGGGACAATACCAACACAAGTATATAGGTGGCTCAACACCACTGTATGAGTGGGTGGGAGAATCATCAATAGTCTTCGTATATAATTTATGAAATCTTTTAGATTAGCGTCTTGTAATAATGATTTCATTACAGTTAACTCTTCATAATATACCAGGTATGGGACCTTGAGACCGTCATATAATCAAAAGTGTCTGGGTTACCGAATGTTTTGTTATCGGCAATGGAATCCCGGCAACAGCCTACACAACTGCCTTATACAGTTTTCAGATAACTTAATACAATACAGTACAGTAAGTTATAAATTACAGTATTGTATTCAGGATCATTTAATTGAGTATGGCAGGTATAAAATAAATACAAAATAATGAACATTGATTTATTACACTAGAAAAACTAAACGAATTCATAACATTATTGTACTGACATAGTACAGTACTGCAGATTTAATATCTACTCTTTGATAGTTTTTAAACTGTTAAAAGAAATTGATTGACAAAGTGCGGTAAAAATATAAACAAAGCATAAAGTTATGAAAATGAGTGGCAAATACAGTACCGTTAAAATATAAATAAAACATTGAAACTTTTACTTTATTTAAACATAATACAGTGCACCGTACCGTAAGATATAAACAAAACCTATACTGTACTGTAGTATAAACAAAAATATAAATGATATTGAGTGACAACAGGCATTATTTGAAAATAGAAAAGAAAAGAAAATCATAAAAATTACAAAAAACATGTTTGGTACATACATGTTTACACTTCTGTTCTAGATTTCTGTTATTTTCTTCTATCTATTCTCTAAACAGGTAATCACTGCTTGTTCTTGTATTTATTTTAAAATGACGATTTTTTCAAAGTCATTTCCTGTTTGTTCGCACCACTGTATTAACGTGTTAGCAGCTTAGCAGCCGACATTGCGTCTCTCCAATTGACAATGAATATTTTCTCTTCTGATGTGGAAAATGCTTCCTCTGCCGAGGTGTCTTCAGATTCTTGTGCACATCTATCTCCATGATCATTTCCTGATCTGTTAGGAAGCATCAAGGTCCTCTAAAACCACAACTAATCCAAACTAATCCACCGATTCCAATTCAAGATTGTTGCCAAGCTGAAGTGCATTTTGTAAAATTTGCCTGGTGTTATTTGCAGAGTTATTATCTTTATTACTATTTTTTTTTTTTTATTTGGGAGTAGGTTTTCCGGGCGTATATTTTCTCATGATTTTATGAAAATGGCAGATTTTACTTCCAGGCAATATACATTACCTGGAATTGTGTCCTTGATATTAAAACTTTTCAAAATTTGTACTGTGTCAGTGTTAGGCTGACTCACAATGTTCATAAAGAGTCAATCATTATACTGAGCTTTGAGAGTTTTGATAACCTTCTGATCCATCAAAGCCGTAGTATTTTTCAGCAAGTACATGGCCTCAATGTAACCGTCAGCAATTTGATTTTTAAATACCTGGAGTGTTATCCAATAAAATTAGAGCTTTCACAAGCAACTTTTTTGTAGTTCGCTTTTTGTACCAATCTAAAAAATTTCTTTTGTTACTTAGGCACAACTTTATTCATTTTTCCTTCATAAGATGCCTATCGTCAAGATATGGGCAAATATGAGGGGCGAATGATTGTGATGAGTTTAGATGAACGAGTGTAGTCATTGGCTCATATAAAATGGAATAGGTACTGGAAGTGTTTCCATATTCTTATTCTTCAATGCCTGTGGTTTTTAGATTTGCCCATAAATAACAGTTTCAAAACATGTGTCCCAGATGAATTTGCACGTACCATGATTGTAAGTTGGTCTTTCTGGAGTCTATACCTGAAACATATTACTCTTCTTTCAAAACAAGTCTTTGTAAGAATTTGCCACCAGTTAAGCCCAGTTTTGTTGGCATTGTAAAGTTACTCAGGATCTAACTCTATAGTAACTTTACAACACTGTCAAAAATTCCTAGTTCAGTTATTTATTTTTTTTTAAATTCTACTGGAATTCTGTTATTTCTGACTTGTCATCAGACAGCTTTTATCCACTATTTGTAGAAACCTTGTACTATGGCTTTTCTTAACATTTGCAAACCAGCCATCACTAGTGCCAAAGTTTTTTTTCTGTCATTTTCTTTTTTTTTTTTTATTATTTTTGGCCTTTTATATAGAGCCAATTACGGAGAGGGTTATATTAGAAGGTTAAGGTCACAATGGTAAAGTGACGGAGAAGTAAATGATACAGCTCTAAAGAAGTTGTTTTACCAAAACTTGTTAGTTGTAAAGCTCTTTGATTCTTTTGTGAATAGTGTCATTATGCTTTTTGGTTAAAGAAGTAAATGTTCATAATTTTATGACATTATAATAATAAAGTTAAATTGAAGTAAACTTAAAACTAAAAAAAAATCATATGGTGATGTAAGATTTTATAAAATATGATAATATATTATAAAATTTTCAACTTATATTCGTAGACTGATTTTCTAAAATTCATTGGATGTATGTAAGATTTATTCATATTAAAATGTAATTTTAACTAAAAAAAATGTAATTTTAACTAAAAAAATGTAATTTTAACTAAAAAAAATGTAATTGTGTTTTAGGAAATCTATGAGGCATACATGTGTTTCCTGCACCGTTGTGAAGAGTACTTTCTGTGTCAATACCTACCTCCCGAAGGTATTAACAGTGTAGGAGAGCACATCATGTTGGAGGCAACAATGTACCTGAATCACATCACTGATCCAGAAGAAAAAAGAGTTCGGACATTGATATTTGACTGTTTACTCAAGCGGGAGACATGTATTAGTGGTTGTAGTTCGATGAATGAAATAGACCTTCTGGAGTTGGGTAGCTACACAGAACTTCAAGGTGGCAACATTGTCCTTCCTTCAGGATATAGCAGTATCTTAGGCCCAGTTTCGCAACCAATACCTGATGAGAAACTCCTGAGGGAACACTCTGTAGCTTCAGTAAAATGGAGATCTTCAGCAGCTGTAACAAGTCCTAATCATGACTCAGGAATCAGTGACCCAGGAAATGACTCAGACGATTCTGATCGGACTGTTACTGAAGAGCCCTTAGTATTGCGAGCTGGATCGCACGATTCTATAGAAAAAAGTAGTGATTCCAGTGACTTATCGTGTATAAAAAGGTCTTCTATAAAAAAGAATAAAGACTTGTCTAAACCGTGTGTGGAAGTTACCTGTGAAAATGGAGCTAAATTTGTTTGTGAAACTGTGATATGTACTGTACCTTTAGGTGTTTTAAAAGACAAGGCAGAGACAATGTTTTCACCACCGTTACCCCAGTATAAACTAGAAGCAATCAATAGGTTACTTTTTGGTACAGTCAACAAAATTTTTCTTGTCTATGAAAGACCTTTTCTTAATGCAGACATTTCAGAAGTCATGTTGCTATGGAATACTAGTGAATCAAATTCAGGTATTAAAGAATGTTAACAATTTAATAATATCAATAAGTCTTATTGAGTTATTCAATTGTTACAATAAGTTAATGATAATAGTTATACTAGTAGTGATAATAATAAAATACTATACTCAAATAAATGCCCTCATCCATTATTAATTGTTTGCATGAACTTTCTGATTACTGTTGTTACTTATCATTTAGCTACTAAAGTGTTCTATGAGGGAAAGATCTACTTTATTATGTTAAAAATCAAGTTAACTTATTAATTTATGGTTTGTTTTCAGCTTAAAGCTGTCATTGAACTATTTATGGCTTTTTAAAGTAATTTTAAACATAAATTATTTAAGTCTTTTTAATAGCTGTTGAATCAAATTTTTAGTTTAGATTTGTATTGTTAAAAATGTAAAGTTTTAATTTGTAATATAAGACCAAACAAGTATAAAAACAACAAAAACATAAGAACTATTTGAATTTGTCAAATCTCAATGAGGGTGCTATTAGTTAAGATAGAGGAGGATTTTAATTAAAAATTTTAGAAACGGGGAAAAAAGTTTTTGTTTTGATAAAACTTCAAACATTTTCTAGCTCTAATTCTTTATATAAAATAATTTACCTCTGTCAACAGTTCAAATTTGTTGTGATGTGTATGACGATCGTTTCAACATAATTATGCCATCTTCAGATACAATGCCATAAAGGTTTCAATGAACTTTATAAACGAAAGTAGTATAAATTGACATTTTAAAAATATTTAGAAAGATGTGTCTGTCATAATAATTAAGTTATTCCAGGTGTAGTGGTGTTATCAGCTGGCCTTTGTTTCCTTGGTGTTGTTTTTGGCTTGAAATACGAGGCGTGTTTTTAAAGTAAGTACTGTTTTTAAATTACGCCGCCGCAGCGCTGCGGTCGCCGTTTAGCGCATGCACGCCGTGTAGCCACATCTGTTGGGAAGCCACAGACGCCATTACGGAACCATCCAATCGAGTTTACATCTGTTTGCGTGATTTTAAAATGACTCCACCTATTGAGAATCCCGCTGACTGCGAAGTGCGTACTGTAATACGGTTTCTCTGTGCTCAAGGCTTCAAAGCAGTTGACATTCATCACCAAATCAGTGAAGTGTATGGTGAAAACATTATGAGTGATGGAATGATTTGGAAATGGGTTAGGGCCTTTAAAGATGGCCGCACAAACATTCATGATCATCGGTAATGACTGAAGGTCGCCTACTTCGTTTCTCATCATGAATGTTCGTGCGGCCATCTTTAAAGGCCCTAACCCATTTCCAAATCATTCCATCACTCATAATGTTTTCACCATACACTTCAATGATTTGGTGATGAATGTCAACTGCTTTGAAGCCTTGAGCACAGAGAAACCGTATTACAGCACGCACTTCGCAGTCGGCGGGATTCTCAATACGTGGAGTCATTTTAAAATCACGCAAACAGATGTAAACTCGATCGGATGGTTCCATAATGGCGTCCGTGGCTTCCCAACGGATGTGGTTACACGGCGCGCATGCGCTAAACGGCGACCGCAGCGCTGCGGCGGCGTAATTTAAAAACGGTACTTACATTAAAAACACGCCTCGTACTATTAAAAATAAAATGGGATTCAAACTGTAATTTATCATTTAAAATATTTTCCTTCTGGTTTTTTTGAGTATGTGCTTTGTATATCTCGTATTCTTCAAGAGTATCTAGTTTATTTCATTTTCTGCATGTGTGTAGAATTTGTAGGCCAGTATTTAGATCATTAATATCATGGTTTTTGTCAACCAGATTACCATTGTAGACCCACCCATAGGTTGGCGAATGGGCCACTACCACTGTACTATATTTAGATGGATTGGCGGGTAGGCTAGTACCACCGTTCGTGTATGAGTGGGAGGGTGGGCCATTAACACTGTACGTGTATAGGTGGGGGGGGGGGGGCACTGCCACTGTACTTGTATAGGTGGAAGGATGGTCCACTACTACTGTACGTGTTTGGTGGGAGGGTGGGCCAATACCGCTGTACGTGTAATGTGGGAGGGTGGGCCAATACCGCTGTACTTGTATGGTGGGAGAGTGGGCCAATACCGCTGTACGTGTATGGTGGGAGGGTGGGCCAGTACCATTGTACGTGTATAGTTGGGAGGGTGGGCCACTACTCTGCAATTTCAGTCCCCTGTTTTTTGCAACTGGGCGAATGTTGATTTTTGTTTGTCTGTTTTCTGATTAGAATGGTGTTCTTTATATCTGGCTTTGAGTGAACGCCCTGTTTTTTCAATATAAATGCTTGGACAACTAGCACATTTAATTTTATATACACCTGATTTGTCACCTTTTTCAATATGTTTTTTGGTGCTATTTAATTGATTGAGGGTCTTATTATTTGTTTTGAAAGCTAGTTCAATTACACGTTTTTCAATTCTTTAGACAAAGTATGCATAGTTGTATAGTGTGTTAGTATTCTATACATACATATTTTTTGTCTCGTGGCTCTATATTATTTTGTTTTTGTCTATTTCTTTGTTTTGTTATGAGCCTCTAACCATATTGGAGTCATATCCATCTGACTGAACGATGTGTTTAACCCTTTTAGTGCCAAGCGAAATTTTGTAAATTTGCTCTAAGTTGCCAGGCCTTGACTCACTATTTTTTCCCTAAAGTGCCAGGCTGTTTTGCCGAGTTTTCGAAAAAGTTTTGTAAAATCGTTATTTTAAATAATAATTTAATAATTCATTTTTTGTTTTGTTACTAAGGAGATCCATTATTTAAAGATATGATTAATTTTCGTAATATTTTTATGTATAATATTAAAAAAATATACATATATTAAAATTTTTTTTAAATTAAAACATTTTTCTGTTTGAAATGCATTAAAGTATATAAAATTATTACTAAATGGAATATCCTTCATTTTATCATGTTCTCCACTTATTTATGTACAGTAGAACCTCTTTAATCCGAATCCCCGTAATCCGAACGCCGCCGCAGGAGCCGTTTAACGTTGGCCGTTGAATGAACTACAACGGAATGCACGCGAAACAGTACTGTTTATTCACTATGTTTACTACTGTATTAAATAAACACTGTATTTTACTTTATAAAGCATTTTTCACTTTTCCCACAACAATTACGATCCATTTTAGCCACGTTTTAGCTATTGTTATGTAAAAGCAACAATATGTTCTGTAATCCAAACATTCCTTAGTCCGAACTACCTCCGGTCCCAATTAGTTCGGATTAAAGAGGTTCTACTGTACATGTAAACCAAATTTCAAGTTGATAGCTAAAAAAGTGTGGATATGACATAAAAAATAGATTTGTTTACATTATCTTCAATGTCACTCAAGAAACTGTCACTGAGATAGTCTTCATTTTCCAAAATTCTAAGAATTGTATTGTCACTAACTGGTGACAGAGATCTCTTCATATCTACTAATTATTACATATAAAAACAATTTACTAAAAATAAATCATTAAAACAACGCACAGAGTAAACAAAACACACTAAACACTGACAGTAACTAAGCAACACAACTGGCACCATCTGACTACTGATGAGCCAGGTGTGCCAACTTCGAAATCGAACTACGACGACGTCATATTACCTAGACACTATATTAATTTGATCATCGTAAAGATTGTTTTATCTTGATTAAAAAACAGTAAACATATGTTAATTTCAGATAATTTTTGTATTATTTATGTTTTTTTTACAAAACATCCGATAAATCGGACGCTGGCAATTTAGCTCTAAAAAGCCAACGTCTGATTTTTCGGACGCTGGCAATTTAGTTATGGTTATTCTGCATCCGAAAAATCGGATGTTGGCACTGAAAAGGGTTAATTATGTGTAGTTCTTTCTCATAATTTTTGTGTGATAGGGGGACATTAAACATTCTGTATATCATACTATTGTATGCTGCATACTTTTGTGATGGAGGATGATAAGATGTAGAGTGGATGGTTTGGTTTGAGGTAGTTGGTTTTCTGTAAATACTGTAATCAAATTTGTATATTGGAGAGATAGGACATCAGCAAACTTACCTTAACCCTGGAGAGGGCGCGTCACGGTCCTTTAGACCGGGTGTACAGGAAAACTTAAATAACTATAGTTGTAGCAATTCAAGCGTTTCCTCCCCCTTAGTACCTTTCAATGGACTCGTCCACTTGCTGGATGTCCCTTTGTCTCCTCCTTCCCCTTCACTAGTCGCTCGTCAGTAAGCATGGTGTTGTGACCTGGTCACTTTCTCCTGGCGCGCCGCCTCACGCTACTTGTTTTGCTGAATATTTTGACCTTGCGGGCCCTTTGCCGTATGCAGTTTCGATTGTTACGTTTAGTGTTGTTTTAGTTGAATATAATAAAATAGTTATTTTCTTTGTATATAAGTGTAAATTGTGTAAAATAATAAAAACCTTTTAGTGTAAATACATTTTTTTGTTTTCTTAGAATATTTTTATTTTTTTAAATATTTCATTATGGAGAGAAAACGGGAAGAAGATATTCAAAGACTTTTAGAAAGTGTTGAGAAAAAAATGCAACGTGATGAAGAAAGATGCGAAAACCCAGGGGCAGTTAAACGCCAACTTTTTATTGATGAACCTTCTGACAATATAATAATTGATAAACCTGCATCTGACGTTGACGAAGAAGATATATTAGAAGTTCAAGAAGAAAACACAGCATCGGAAGAGTCAGCCGAAGAAGACAATGCAGTTGAGTATCGAGGGCCTTATTACATTGGGAAGGACAATGAGACAAGATGGGATGCCCACTGTCCAACACGGGGAAAAAAATGTAAGAACACCAGCACGAAACATTGTACGTCGCCTACCTGGTGTGATATCTCATAAGCCAGAATCAGCAATAGAATCATGGAGACTTTTTCTTACTGATGATATTTTTGATGATATTGTAAGATTTACAAATCAACGCATTCTAATGGTAAGGCCAGGTTACTCAAAGCAAAGTGATGCCCGTGATACTAGTAGGAGTGAAATAGAAGCATTCATAGGACTTCTTTATTTAGCAGGTATTTACAGAGCATCTCATGTAAACCTAATGGATTTATGGGAAACAGATGGTTTTGGAATAGAGTTTTTTCGATCGACCATGAACTTAAAAAGGTTTCAATTTCTAATGAGAAATATCAGGTTCGATGATGCAACTACACGCAGAGAATGGAGACTACTAGACAAGATCGCTCCCATCAGAGATATATTTGAAAAGGTTGTGGACAAATTTAAGACAAGTTTTTCAGTGAGTGCGTTTTTGACAGTTGATGAAATGCTCGAAGCGTTCAGAGGACGCTGTGCCTTCAGACAGTACATAAGGAATAAGCCGGCTAAATATGGCATAAAAGTGTATTCTCTGGCATGTGCAAAAACATTTTACAACCTAAATATGGAGATCTACGCCTGTAAACAGCCTGAGGGCCTTTTGATCTGCAAAACTCAGGACTTGAAGTGGTAAAGCGAATGATAGAGCCTGTAAGTGGTACAGACAGATGAATTGCAACAGATAATTGGTTTACCTCCATCCCACTGGCAGAGACCCTACTTAATGACCACAAATTAACTAGTAGGGACAATAAGAAAAAATAAGAAGGAAATCCCTCCTGTGCTTATTTCTAAAGGTAAGCCAGTGCATTCCAGCATTTTCACATTCAAAAAAAATATTACTATGGTAGCTTATAGTCCAAAGAAAAATAAAGTAGTTACCCTAATTTCTACTATGCACGACAACGTTGAGATTGATCCAGAATCAGGTGATTCTTGTAAGCCATACATTGTTACTTTTTATAATTTGACAAAATGTGGGGTGGACGTAGTAGACCAGTACAAAGAGAGGTACTCTGTTCCACGCATCAGCAATCGTTGGTCTCTGACATTATATTTTACAATATTGAACGTAACTGGACTGAATTCCTATATTGTTTTCAAACATGGAACTGGCAAATTTGACATTCCTCGACGACATTTTTTAAAGGAAATTAGCAAACAGTTGTGTGTGCGTTACTTACAACAACACAGTGCAATAAAGACACTCCCAGTGGGACTCAAAAGAAACATACGTCAAATGTTAGGAATGCCGGAAGATGCGGAAGTAGTACCTGCTCCAGCTTCTCCAGACGTAGAACGACCAGGATGGTGCGCCTTCTGTGACTGGAGAAAAAACAGGAAGACTAAAACCAAGTGACATCTATGTCATTGACACATCTGCAAGGAACACACAACAGTGACCTGGTACGATGTGCCAATCAGGAAAGAAGCAAAGACTCAGAATAAAACACAGCTACAAAAAAATCAGGTCAACATTTTTTCTTTCATAAATTTGCAAACTAATATTTTGAAATTATGTACTATATTTAAATTCCAATATTTGTAAACTTTTAGTTTTTGTAATACATACAACCAGACATGTTAGCATTTAGTTTAGCCTTAATAAATATATATTTCTTTGAATAATACGTCTTCTTTCACTACCCGGTCTAAACCTCCTGGCGCGCCCTTTCGCGTAACTGAGTTGAACACGCTCTCTCCAGGGTTAAAAGACAAGTTCACTAACACCAGAGTAGTAGTAACAAACACAAAATAAACACAATCTCACAAATTTTCAACACCACTGGCATTTTCTTCAGGTGAGTACAGAGAGAGACTGTAATCAAATTTGTTATTTATTTTGTTTATGGTCAAATCTAAAAAGTTTATTTTATTTGATTGTTCAATTTCCATGGTGAATTTAAGATTTGGAGTTATATTGTTGAGATATTTGTGTAATAATTCAAGCTGTTTTAACATTTCCGTTGAACAGGAGGAGTATTGTATCATCAACATAGTGATGGCATTGTACTATTTTACTTTTTTGTTTATTATGATCTCAGAAAATAAATTCGTTTTCTATATAGTTTAAGTAAATATTGGAAAGTATGCATGACAAAGGTGAGTTCATTGCAAGACCATCAGATTGTGTATAATATTTATCATCAAATTTGAAATAATTCTGTTTTAGCACTTCTTTTAATAAAATTAAAAATTCGTCGATTGCCTCTGGTAGCATTATTGAATTAGTATTTAGGTGATGTTTTATAATTTCCAGTGTTTTATCAACAGGTAGATTTGTATATAGATTAACAACATCAAATGATACCATCAAATCATGCATTTGATGTTATCTATAAATGTTTACTTTTGTCAATAAAGTCGTATGTGTTTTTTAAATTGTAATTGTTAGTAAGGATTATATGTTCTTTGAGGAGTTTTTCAAGCTTTTTTGCTAACTTATAGGTAGGTGCACTTGTGTAATCCACTAATGGTCTTATTGGGACACCTTCTTTGTGTACCTTAGGTAATCCTCGCAGCACTGGAGCAGTGGGGTTTGTTATTCTAAGGAATTTTATTTCTTCTTCACTAAAAAGAACAGTGCTATTATTTATTAGTTTCTTAATTTTTCTATGGTATACGTTAGTCGGGTCTTTTTTTATTTCTGTTATGTTATTATTTAAGATAAAATTATTGACTTTGTTTATGTAATCATCTTTATGCATAATCACCGTAGTATTACCTTTATCTGCTTTACATAGGATGGCTTCATTGGATGTCAACTTGTCTTTTGTACTACGTAAGGCTAGTGCATCTTTTATATGTATGTTTGATATATTTGATAATCTTTCTTCTTGGGTGTTCTTTTTATTTAGTTTATTAGAAATTAAAACTCGAGTATAATTATGACTATCTTCATCTGGAATGGCTTTAATAGCACATTCTGTATTTATAAATTCATTAAACTTAGATGTTAGACCAAACCTAGGAAGGTTGTATTTTAGACCTTTCTCTAAAACTGTTTCATTATCATTAAATCAATATTGGTATTATTAATTACTCTTGGGTAAAATTCAAAATCGAATAGAATAGTCATTTCTCTAGGATTTTGTTGGATAATTAATCTAGTCAGCTTTTTTCTGTGCGTTATTTTCTTACTCTTAATTCTATAAACTGATTGTTCAACCTGATCTACATTATTTGCTAATTCTAAATATTTCTTTAGCAATAAGTTGTTTAACCCTATAACACTAAACATTCGTAATTTTTACGAAGACCAATGTGAAAAACTCCCGAATCTCGGATGCCCCGCCCCCAAACGAGGCCTCGCCTACTGTACCTTCCCCTCCCTGCGTCACGAGGCCAGTATGGTTTGGCAGCCGAATAGTGCACATCTAAGGTACCCATAAGAGCTCGCTGTCGTAAAATTGACGAATGTTTAGTGCCTACGTAACTTTTATACGTCATGCTTTACTGAGTGTGTTTGCGTGATTGTTTGTGTGTTGTGAGTTTCTTCCTGTGTTTGTATTATATTTTAAATGTGTATAACATTTACAAAGTCATGAATAATGAGGAGAGGATAAATAAACAAATAACACAGTATGACGAAGACAAATTGCCAAAAGTAAACCAACCATTGGTCATCCACCGGTTGCAAGCGATGTAAGTGATGAATAAGATGCAGTTGAGGAAGATTATGTTGAGGACACAGATGCTGATCCGACTTATTCCGAGGAAGAGTGCAATTCAGAAGACGAAAAATTATATGAGCCTCCTCATAAAAGAAAGAAAAAACTATGTAAACGTCAAATACCTCCTCCAGAAAAAGTACCTAATGCAAACGTTCAGCCCACTACACAAGACCAGCTCACCCATGACAATCAGCCCCCTAATGATTCCCAGCCCACAGTACACGACCAGCCCACTACGCACGACCAGCCCTCTGATGATGCCCAGCTTCCTGGTACCGCCCAGCCCACTGATAATGCTCAGCCCACCGTTGACACCCAGCCCTCTGACGGTGCCCAGCCTCCTGGTAACGCCCAACCTGCTGATCCTTATACTATTTATCTTCAGGAACGTGTGGTATGTGCCAAAAATAATCATATTTGGTCAACTCGTCCCAAACCCCCTAATGCTCGCACTCCAGCTAGGAATATAGTACTGAGTAGAAGAAAAGTTCTAGGTATTGCAAGAAATGCTGCAAATCCACTTGAATGATTTAAAGAAATATTTGATGATGATATGTTGAACAAGATTGTTTTGCATACAAATCAACAAATGGATATAGTAAGGGTGAACTATGCCAGTCAAACTAGTACAACATTACCTATAAATAATCAAGAAATGTTAGCTTTCATTAGTTTACTTGTAAATACTGCTTACTCTAAAAATAACCATTTGGCCTTTAATGAATTGTTTGACCAACAGTGGAGTGGTACACGATATAAAAGTGTTATGAGTGTTGGCAGACAGCCGAAGACATGCAGAGCATTTATGAAGGAGCTTTGCAAGGAACTTTCAGATCCTCATATGCGAACTCGCCTGCAAACTCCTGCAGCGAAAGCTGACAAGACAACTGCAAGTAATGATATCTGAAAATCTAGGCCTGCCAGTGAATACAAAAAACCCAATCGCTGCTGGAGAGCTCGGAAAATATGTTTTTTTTTGCCCATCAAGCAAAAGACAAATGACTACAAGCTACTGCAGCCACATTTTCTCCAAAAACCTTACATTGATAAATTTTACAAAAACCAGAAAAATGTTTTTCTTAATTTTTTGTTTACTACAGTAAAAACCAAAACTGTATGGTAAAAATCTAGACGAAAAGCTGATTAAATTATATATAGTGCAATCTGAAAATTTTAATTCTGATATAAGTAAAAAAAAAAAAAAACAAAGTTGCGTCGTCAAAATTACAAATGTTTAGTAACAATGTGCCTACAAAATATGTTTAGTGTTCTAGGTTAACATAGCTTTTTTACGCTAAAGCTATGTTAAAGATCTAATTCTTTAATCTTGTTGTCTGTGTCAGTGAAATCTTAGGTAGGCCTATGTTTATGTTCTTTAAAGTTGCTACTATTATTCTATGGTAGTATGTCGTCTCAAGAGGTAACTTTAATATTACATATATGTTTATTTAAGTCTTTATATGATATGAAATAATCTCTAGGGGATTCATGTTATTCATTCCAACTTAATGATGGGATTTTATGGCTCAGTTTCTCCTTTAGAATTTGTTTTAACTATTAGAATGTTCCTTACACAGAAATCCAGAAGCACCTCTCCTTCTCTGTTTCAACTGCCAAAACCACAAGAGCTAACTGAAGCCTCGCATCCACCTCTGTCTCTGCTAATATGTGCTTGTTGGTCTCTCATTATGATAATATTCTCATCTTCAACAACTGGTCTAATTGTTTGCAGTATGAGTCCTTTTATCTCTGTGGCATCTAGCTTGGGGGACATTCATCTGCATGATGGTGGTGTCCTTTTTGTCTGTGTGGGTTTTTAGGGTGATTATTCACTAATTTATAAATTTTACTCTAGAAATTCCTTCTATTTTTTTTATATTAACCCTTTTAATGATATAGCATCTGGCCTATGGCTATACCCTTAAGTGCTAGGTAGTTTTAGGCAAAAATGATGAGTTTAGGGAAATATTTCATCATTAAAAAACATATCCTACTACTTTTGGTTTTGTATTAAAATAACCAAAGAAGAGATCTGTTACAAAAGAAATACATTTGAACTTATTTGTATTAGTCCAAAAAAGTTAATCCATGAAATTTGTTGCTATTTTATTTTTTATCATATACTGCAAATCTGTTGCACAAAATAAGAGCACCTAAACATTTGTTTACATTTTTTTTATTATTTACATTTAAAAATGTAGAATAACATTCATATATTTTCATGGTTTTACTAAAAAAATAAGGAGTAAAGGAAATATTTTGTAATCAATGTATGTGTAAAAAATTACAAATGACATTTGAATAATTTGTGTTGAACAATGAAACAACTGCCCAAATAAATATGATACTGCATTGAAATGTTTATTTATGAGGACATGCAATATTATAGTAAAATAAATTATAGAAAATAATGTTGTTTCATAAAAATAAAGTTATTGTCGTCGGCAATTTTTTTATAGGCTATGGTGAATATCAACAAATATCGTAAATAAACAGATAATGGAGCTGAAAAATAACATAATACAATGTTTTATGTTATAAAGAAACATATTATTTACGTGTTTAATACATTTCAACTGAGTAAAACATAAAACTAAGCAACACAGCACATTACAATAGTTCTCAATATCGAAACAAATAAACCTAACCTTGTATTATATAACTTCTAAAAAATGTAAACAATCAATAGTTGGTAACCGAATAGCCAAAAATGGCTTTTCCAACCCCAGAAAAATTAACCCTAGAACACTAAACATTCGTACAGTGGTATTGACCCATCCACCCACCCAGACACGTACAGTGGTACTGACTCACCAACCCACCCATACACGTACAGTGATATTGACCCACCCACCCACCCATACACGTACATTGGTCTTTACCCACCTGCCCACCCATACATGTACATTGGTCTTTACCCACCCATACACGTACATTGGTCTTTACCCACCTGCCCACCCATACACGTACATTGGTCTTTACCCACCTGCCCACCCATACATGTACATTGGTCTTTACCCACCTACCCACCCATACACGTACATTGGTCTTTACCCACCTACCCACCCATACACGTACGGTGGCATTAACCCACCCGCCCACCCACACACGTACAGTGGTATCTCACCCACCCAACCACCCATACACGTACAGTGGTCTTTACCCACCTGCCCACCCATACACGTACATTGGTCTTTACCCACCTGCCCACCCATACATGTACATTGGTCTTTACCCACCTACCCACCCATACACGTACATTGGTCTTTACCCGGCTGCCCACCCATACACGTACATTGGTCTTTACCCGGCTGCCCACCCATACACGTACATTGGTCTTTACCTACCTACCCATCCGTACACGTACATTGGTCTTTACCCACCTACCCACCCATACACGTACGGTGGCATTAACCCACCCGCCCACCCATACACGTACGGTGGCATTAACCCACCCGCCCACCCATACAGGTACGGTGCTTGTAGGATTTTTCAGCATCTTGGCATAGTAGACTCTGGACTATTGTGGCAGATGGCCGGTCCGGATTTAGAAAAATTCAGATTTCTTGGAGATTAGGATGACTCCATCAATTCCTTGTTTATGGCTAACAATTTGACAATACAGTATATATTTAAATTCATGTACCTATACAAGAGTGAGCTCTGGACAATATACAATTTGTATAACGATTCAGCTGGTAAAAAAAGGTAAAGTTTCATTAAATTTTTTTTTCAATTCAAGATTATTGATTCAAGTACCTTGACTGCCAACAGTCTACTGTACCATTGTGCCGACTGTCACCCCCCTCAATTGCAATAAAGTAGATAAAAAAAACGACATTACCTTTTCATTTTGTTTTTCTTCGTCTTTTCTTATTTTTTTAAGTTATTTAGTTATTCTTAAGTTTTTAGTTTTCTTATTTCCATTATGTCTAACAACTCTTCAACTTTAGCTATAAGAGTCATGCTGGTCCATGTTTTAAATTCTTTGTTTCTGTCTAAGAGGTTGCAGTTCATCTGGCTAATGACCATCATAATTTACTGCCTAGAGGCTTCATAACAGGTGGTTGTTTTTGGTTTTCAAAGATTCTTTTTTAGTTGAAAACAATCTATTTTCACGCCACTAGATTGCAAGGCCTATTGTAGCTTCATTGTAGTAAGGAAGATATTTTGCAAGCCTCCAACACAAATATGCTCGCTGGCCAAATTTGCCATTGGTACCAGGGGCTCCTCTGGTAGGTTAAGAGTTGGAATGAGATGGACATGGACTTTCTTCTTCAAGCGGTTAGATTTTGCAGCAAGGTGTTCTGTCTATATGCATCATCTCCCTTTTGCCTTCGGTCAATATTGGATGATATTGACATTCTCTCTCTCACTGTTCTCAATTCTCTTCAGAACTATATTCGGTTTGGTTCTTTTTGCAACTCTGTAATTGTCAACAATCCTCTTTTCCAGTTCTTCAGCCACACTTACATTTCACTCTCACATACAGTTAGGTTTTCATCTCCATTAACATGTCTTAGGGTCCTTACTTAATTCTTTGAACAATATGTCTATTATGTCATCCTCTTCATTTGATGTTGGCAAATACACTTGCATTATCGAAGTTTCCTTCAGTTTAGTTTTAAGTTTTACTTGTATATTCTTGAGTTACATCGTACATATCCCTTTACATATTAGTCAATATGATTTTTTAAATCACTCCAACTCCCCAATTCCTGGTCTGTATTGAGCAATACCACCATGAATGAATGACTATATCTTCCAGACAAGAAGTTTCCTGACTGAGGCCAACTCATCTCTGATTTGTCAAGAATATTTATTTCCATTAATTTCATTTCAAGTTTCAGGTTTTCTAGTTTGCTGTATTGCAACAGCGTTGAAAGTAGTTACTAAGGGTCATTTTTCTTACCCTTGTCTGTATTTTCTGCTATCCTCACCAGAAGATATGATTTGGAGACTATTTTATCTCTGGAATATTTAACAAAACATACTAGCATGGTTTACTGCCGGTGCTTGGAATATCCTTTGACTTTAACGTGGTGGTTTCCACTTGCCTTCCACATTATATTCCGTTGACCATCACTTCCCCCTTTGGAAATGATTTCTCATTTCCAGGACAACAGAGTGTCCTGCCCAAGACGTTTGGGTGATGACTTATCCTGGTCTCCCTCAGTCTCTATCTACGTTAAACGTCAAAAAAGTAACATCATCTCCTCGCTAACATGGGGAGGTGTTGATGAGGAGTTTCTCGTTATAGAAATTTGGAACTAAATCGTATTTCATAGATCCTTCCACTACTTTTAAAAAGGATATTGATATTGCAAATTTAAATTATTACTGTATAATTTTATATTAAGGGTTTTATTGTTAATATTGTTAGTATAATTTTGTATTGTGATGTATTTGATATCCACTATAATGTATTATGAAGCAAATATGTTTTTTAAGTTTTTATACTAATATAAAATATTAAAATTTGTGTCAGTGCAAGATTAATCTCCAGATATAAACAGGGCATTTATATAATAAACAAATAGATAACAATATTTCTCAAATGAAATGTTTGTTAAATTGTTGTGTTTGATTAAACCAAATAAAAAATCTATACATGTTAATTTTTTATATGAAGTTGAGTAATGTAACTGTGGTAATTTACATTTACAGACTATCTCATTCTTTTTTATTAATCTGATTGAAGGTTTGGTCCTGATATGGTTTTTTTTAGGTAGGGAGTTTCTACAGATAGTGATGCTGTTTCCAGATCTGAAGCTCTCATTGTTTACATGATCTTGGTTGTATTAACTATGTAGAATCAAATGGTATTGTTCTAAATTTTACAGGTGATCTGGCTAATAATTGGTACAGGAAGATCTACTCTTTCTCCAAGGTGACTGAGACTTTACTTCTTGGCTGGGTGTCAGGCAAGGAAGCTGAGTACATGGAGACACTGACACAAGACCAGGTGGCTGATGCTTGTACAAATATTCTTCGCAAGTTCCTAAAAGATCCATTCGTACCCAGGCCTAAGAGGTGCATCTGGTAGGTTCTTTTTTTTCAGGATTACTAGTTTTGGATAATTTTGCTCCAATTAAATTAGTCTAACCAATGAGAATTAGAACCAGAGACTTCAAAAAGGTAGAAGATCTAATTTTAACATAATTTTAATAATAAGGTAAAATAACTTATACTTTTTGGTATTTTAAAAAAACTGTACAAATTTGCTTGATTTTATAGTAACGAGTGACACAATTAATTAGAAAATTACAGATTAAAAAACTATAACAGTTTTTATAGTTTTTTTGTTTTTATAGTCTTGTTGTTTTTGTGAAGTAACATAAAGTACTATGTAGAACAGTAACATATTGAACACAATCTATTAATAGTAACAGATGAATTCCAATCATTGTATTTATAAAAATATAGTGTTTATAAATAACCTACTACATTTTGCCCAGCCTACAGCAGAGTCAACTGTGCTCGCAGACTTGACTTTACTAACTGTTCTCACAACGTACTTCTATTTCATTTCGGCACACAAACATTAATTAATATTCTACTCATCCCTGAACAGATAAGGAAGTTTTTTATTATTAACTATTATGTTGTGGTAGCTCAGGTGTTCCAGAATTATTACTTTTTCGAAGGATATTAATAAAATTGTTACTTTTTATTTAATTGCAATGACATAAATCAAATACATGTTACAAATTACAGAATTTAAAACAAACATTTTATTGATATTATTATTATATGGTTAAATATAATTTTAAAACGTCTTAGACTACTTGTGGAAAAATAAACAATAAGAAGATATGTCGTGTCTCTCAGAACCTCTAACAACAGTAGGAAATGGAAGTTTTTTCTATATTACCATAAGTTATTTCATACATGACTTCACTTTCTCTCTTGAACTTATTAATTTTTTTTTTTTTTTTACTCGTTTTAAATATTTCACTTCTTATTCAGAATCAATAACATTGTTATATTAACTACATGATAAAATATACTTTTCTTTACTGCCATCATAGCTAGGACGAAGTCATCACCTTTTTTCACCGCTCAAGAACTTAGTAGCGGCATCTCGCAGTGACTTGCTTTCCGCTACAGCTTTTATTGCTTTATCTTTTAGCATCTGTTTTGCTTTTTGGCACTGAAAAAAAAAAAACAATTAATTATTTTTTATATTAAGTTATAAAGTACAATTTAAATATTGTTACATTTAGTTAATGTTAAAAAGTTGTCATTTAGGTATATGTCTACTTATTGCAAACACTAAAAACACATTTGAGAGTATAGGCTACGGAAATAATGTAAAAAGACTTAATTTTGTGGTAATAAAGTTTTAATAAGTCAGATCACAACGTTAAGTACTTAATTTAATATTAGATGTAAACTGTCTATTGTCTATTGTGACTGAAAATTTAAAAATAAAGAATTCACTTGTACCTCTGAGCACTGTCCGTCCAAAGTTACAACAACAACTCTTTCCAAAGGTACAACAGATGTACCCGTAGAGGAAAACCCAGCCTAAGCCAACATTAAAGTTAGGTTATACATCAGTGTTTTAGATTGCTAAAAAGAGCAGATTTCAACGATTATAATGGTATACAGTAAATATTATATTCACTTAAAAATACGAATATTAAAATTAAACAAAGGAAAATTAAAAAAAACTTAACTTTTTGTGATTAAAATCGTGTTCTTCAATTATTGTCAACCATTCTTGATATGGACAATTTCCCTCCAACTGCGTGGTTGCCAGTGAAGCCTCTACATTTTAATAGTGGGACAAACTTTTCACATTGGAAAAAATGAATATGTCCAAAGGCACAACACTCTCCCTTACCTGTTATTTACAAATAAAAGTAATAAAAATGTTGTTGTTGAATAAATGAATTTATTTTCCAGTACAATAAATGTTTTGGAAAAATACTCTGCCACTTTTATCAGTAGTGTGGCAGAGCTACAAAAAGCACTGACACTGATAAAGAGCCTTTTACTGTGCTGTTTCTATTTCTTATCTTACACTAGATGTCATACTAATACCATTGTTTTTATACAAAAATAAATTTCCTATCCAATGTTAAATTTTGAGTTTCAGTGTATTTCCATGTAAATGTAATGCAGTTTAAACCAGCTGTGGTTGCGGGCCACACTAACTAACAAAAATTACTGCCACAAATATTCCTATTAGATCGTTTATCTATTGTAAGTTTATATAATCAAGGTTAATACTAATAAGCTATTTACAATGAGAAAAGAAAAGTAAAATATCAAAACAATTAAACTCTTCTTTATAAACTGTCTTAGTGAATAGCAATTATTTCCTATTGTAGTCTACAATATAAAAATAATTTTAAATGGAAGTACATTACTTTAATCATTAATTTAATGTCACATAAAAACAGATATACTAAAAAAACTTATCAATATCTATGCCTAATACAAAATAGCAATTATTCTTAAATATATATAATTACTTTAATCATCTACATACAAACCACAGTACTGAAATCAAACACACCTTTGTAACATTAAATATTTTGCATTAACTCAGTATATCATTTAGAAAATCGATATTACAAAACAAGAGTAGCCATTGTTTCAATTTGAAGGAGAACACTTTAATTGTGGAACATTCTCTTATGCCAATCGGTAACTGATTAAGGTATTTTGGACCAACATAGTCATAAGATTGTCTAAATAATGATTTATTTAGTTTAGGGATTATAATTTTTTTCTTTCAACACTTCTCATTAAGTATTCTAAATTATTCGTACCTGTATTTCCACTTCTAATATAAAATAATCTTAAAGCTTTATAAACGAATAAATGCTGAATTGGAAGTATACTTAATTAACAGTATAGCGGAAACAAACTTTCTCTCCTCTTTCTAAACATAATAATTCTTAAAAAGTGGTTTTGTAATGTTCTTAATTTATCAATGTTAAATTTGAAAGTCCCGCCCCAACATTGCACAGCATACTGAAATCTAGAATCTACTAAGTCAAAATATAACTTCTTAAGCACGTCAGTGCTATAAAAAATTTTTTTAAGTAAAATTTTCGAATCAATGATTTTAATTTATTATTTAACCCTTAGGTACTATGGACGTTAAAAATACCACAAGTACTATAGTACGTCTGTCAGACGTAATTTTTTGTTTTTTTTGATTTTTCTTTACAAAATTTTTTTAACGTCTTCAATCTTTGTATTTGTTATCCTAATGATATTAATAATTGAATTACACTATTTTTCGACTTTTAAATACTAATTAATGTTTAATAAACTGAAATAATAATTCTTTTGCATTTTTTGTCTACTTAAAAGAAAATAGAAAAAAATATATACCAAAAATATAAAACAATACTTTAAATCAATTAATATCATTATAAGTATGTCAAAATAAGTAAAACCTGTGATATTTCTCATTATATTCAATATTAAACTTAATTAAGCTTAGTAAAAACGCTTACAAAATTATTTACAAAATATTTGTGATATTTGTTTATTTTAAACCCAATTAGAAATTATCTATAACTATATAATAAAATATCATAATTACTCAATAAAATAAATAAGGACATATATAAACGCAAAAAGTTTACAATAAAACGTCATTTATACAAAAAAATGTCATTTAGTAATACATGATTATAAGTAATGTTTTTAGTTCATTCTTTGTAAAGACAATTAACACATATCTTTCTAGCACATTCTAGGCAAATTGGCGTGGCACATTTTTGACAAGGATATTTTGTCTGTCTCTTTAATCTAGGAGGACACAAAGCACACGTTTTACGTTTTTCAAAAACTGCTGCTGCCTCTTGAACAGCTGCCCCTCTATGAGCTTCAAACTCTGGTACTTGTAGAATCCTTCCCATAGACACGGAGAGTTCTCTGGGTAAATGCCCTTTTTGGAGCCTCTGAGCAATAAAGGGTTTAATTAAATCAAATGCCAAGTCTTTCATAAATTCCATTCTTTTCATTCTTGGGGTATTCTCATATGTTTGATGAATCACGAAAGCATTAACACCAGCGGATACATCAATGATGGTGAAAAATACAGCCATCGGCCATCTTCTGGTACGTCGGTTGGACGAATAGTTGGCACATTTGTGGTCTAGCCCATCTACACCACCTTTAGTGCTATTGTATAGCGCTATTATTTCAGGTTTTTTTGTCTGTTCATCTACATGCGCACTATGGTGCATTGATGAAATCATAAGCACAGCCTCATTTTGTTTCGGAACATGTGATAAAAGAGTCATGTCATTTGTGAATCCATACATAGAACTACCGATAGCTCGGGATTTGTTTGGTAAAAAATCCTTTGGAACCTCGGGTTTGTTTTTTTTTAACGTACCGACATACGTTAGATCTCGAGTTTTAAGTTCTTTTACTAACTCTACTGAGGAAAACCAATTATCCCCCGTAACGTTCCTTCGGGAGTTGATGATAGGTTGAACCAAGCGAAGAACGGACTGGGTCGGTTTTTTTAGTTCTTTTTCATTTTGTGCAAGAAATCGCCCATAACAATCTTTGCCGGTATATATATAAGCACTGTATAGATAATGGGTTTGAGCATCAGTCATAGCCATTACTTTTATGCCGTACTTAGCAGGTTTTTGTGGCATATACATTCGGAATCTACAACGACCCCGGAATGCTATAAGCATTTCGTCCACACAAACATACTCACCTAGTGAGTAACAGTTTCGGCTATTCTCAATAGAAATTTCTAAAATGTTGGACACAGCAGTGCCAGGGTCATCTTTTGCTCTCACTTTTCTGTCTTCAGGGTTATCAAATCTTAAGGCAGTTAGTAAAAATAGGAATCTTTCCTTGGACATGGTACACCGGAAAACATCACGACCAGTTCCATCTGTTGAAAATAAACAATGTACAGACTCATTGCCAGCTTTGAACACAGAAGAAAATACAAACAAGCCAATCAAGGCTCTCAGTTCAATCATTTCTAAATCTTGGAGAAAAGGAAGCTTTGTTTTATTATATTTTTCTCTCAGTTGTTGGATTTTTTTATTAGTCCAAATCAGAATTTCATCCAATATGTTTGTGGTAATAAGAAGGTTCCATATCTTAATTGGATGTGGGTTTTCACCTAAGTTTCTGGCAGAAGCTTTAAGTGTTGGAAATTTCCTTATTATGTTGTGAAGCCTAGTTCTTATGTTTGCATTGGGTGCAGCTTTCCTCCACTTCATTGCAGGTTTGTTTTTTATCTTCCTGCTATAGAAGAATACATTTTGGCCACGAACCGTGTTATTAGATGAATTTACAGGAATGTCTCCTTCACCAGCCACAACATTCTCAATAATATTATTCACATTTTCTAGCCATCCTGGAGTAATGCTAGATTGGTCAATGTCCACATCTGGTACCTCGTTCAAATCATCAATCTCTGGATCATTTTGTACTATTTCACTCGGCTCGTGGTCTAATTGGTTTCGTGCATCAGGAGAGTTTGGACGTGTTTCAGGACAGACAATAGAGTCGTCATCCACATGTTGAACATTAGATGATTGTTGAAGATTGGCACTATCTTGATTAATATTGTCATAATCACTTATCTCTTGTTCTGTATCTGAGTCATGATCACTTAGTAGAGTATAGTTTGGGTCAATATCTGTATCGTCACTGTCAAAGTCATATATTTTCTCACTCTCTCCGAGACAATCTCTTAGCAATTCTTCCATGTGCACTTCAAAATTTCGATCAGTTGTCTTTAATTGGCGTAAATATGAAAGCCGAGAAGACCCCGGTTGGTTAACATTACCATCCATATTGTTTGTATAATATAATAAACCTTCACTATGTACAAATTTTTACAAATTATTTTCACTGTGTGCAAAATTGTTATTAACTTTACTGTCCATAAAATAGCAAATATAACACAGTTCACAGCATTATATATTTACATGTTCTTACGAAATACTTTACTTTCACTGTGTGTAAAAAACAATATAGCAATGAGTAGGCTATTTATTTATATGGAACCGTCTCATAGAAAACACAAAAGAATCAATGATTATATAATCAAAAATCTATCAAAATATGGCTACATATCGATAAAGTGATCTGTAGTTTATTATAGCCATTATGTTTCTTGTGTGACGGTAATTATATGACATATAGGCATTATTTCCATTTATTAACAAGTATTATATTAATTTTCTATTGTAATGTGACGTAATAAAATTGGTAACAACAAAATTCAAGAAAAACTAACAATTTATGAAACCAACATTACATAATTATAACTTACATAATCACTATTGTACGTCTCGTAGATGTTGAAATGTAAATAACATAATCACACAATTACTATGGTACGTCTATGAGACAGTTAAATGTAAATAAAATAGTTACTCACGTACTATGGTACGTCTGACAGACGGAAAATGGCCGCCACTTACGCCACACTTCACAAACAAAACAAACGTTGTTACCTGGTCACTGACTGAAGCGAGACTGAAAGGTAGAGGGAGTAACCGGTTTCTATGTCAATGGGAGGGGGTCGAAATGCCACCTTTAATTTTCACCGACGTCTCACAGACGGTCCATAGTACTTAAGGGTTAACTCTGTTAACTGTTTATTCGAAGTAAGTTTTTCATCAAGAATCAAACCAAGATACTTAACCCAACTACCGGTGACATTCCAATAAAGGACGGTCTATCACTCTCAACATCTGGTGACCATGCGATATCGGACAGTCAAACATCACTGTGAAAGTTTGATTTTATATCGTTATGGTTATGTTTTTCGTCAAACTAATCGATACCACTCAAAAGTCGGTTAAATTCTGAATCGATTGTTATCAGTATCGATAATACTATCCACATGACAATTATATGGAGAAAAGAAGAATCCATTGTTTACTATTTCATTTTGCCATTTCTTAAGTTGGCATCTGTCAGTAAACTGTTTATTTATATTCTGGTCTGAAGTATTTTGTGCAATGTTTTTTATTAAAATTGTTAGTGAACTAACTTGAAGATGCTGTGAAATTACTGTTTTTCAAATATAGTTGAAGCATAATTACTGTAATTAAAGTGTTATTTTGTTCTTAGTGACATTGTTTAAAGAATTCTAAATTACATAGGCTTGTGGTGATTTGTCATATGTAAATAGTTGTAAATAGTGTATAGTAATTAAACATATATATATATATATATTTTAGACAATGTATAGGGGCTATTTAGAACGTTCTAGTGATATTAGAGAATGTTACATAATGAACATTATAATAACAAGCTGAGAAATTTATGAATACACAATTATAACATGCTTCCACAGTAACATAAATTTTCGGTAAAATGCATTATCTTTAGTTTTATCATTATAAATTCCTATAATAAACCCTATAAACTATACATTTTCTGAAACTTTATAAAATTTAAAAAAACTTTTATATCTTGGAATTGTGAATTGGCTAATGTGTATTACATTTCCAGGTAGGGTCCCCCCCCCCAAAAAAATGTTGGTAAACTTATTTTATGAAAGGAAAAGGTAAACAAGTGTTTATACTTATGTTATTTATTTTAAATTAAAACACAGAATCTTACAAGTAAAATGATATAAAACAATACTAAATCTAAGTATCAGAAGTATTTTTAACTATTTTTTTAAAAATATCCTTGCGAAACTAGAAAAAATTGGCTGCCAATAAAGGGTTTTTAGTTGCCAGTAGTTGGGTTAAAGTTGTCTTGCTTTTCTATATATTGACAATTACAGTTATTGTTATCATTACATTAAATTTCGTGAAACTTGAGAAGCAAAGGGAGATCAAACGGTTTTAAACTGAAATGTACAAATTTAGCTTTAGTCACATTTATTTTCATCTTATTGAGCGTACACCAGTCAGATTAAATTTTGAAATGCTGTAAGTTGATTCTAAATATTGTAACTAATTTGTTGAGAATAAAATAGGGCTAAGTCATCTGTAAAAGTGCTTACTTTATAGTTAAAATTTCTTTCAGGTAAATCATTTATAAAAATTAAAAATAATGTTGCTGAGATAACAGATCCTTGCGGTACTCCTGATTTTATTAAAAGGGGTTGACTAAGAGAATTTCCAATTTTTACTTGTTGCTTTCTATTTGATAGGAAGCTCCTGAACCAACTCAGAACCACACCTTGCACTCCAGTACCTTCCAGTTTTTTATTAGAGTTTCATGGTGAACTAGATTAAATGCTTTTCTAAAGTCTACAAAGAGTCCAGTTGTTTTTTCATTATTGTTAATATTTGAGTATATCATTAAAGTAACACTAATGAGTGCATCTTCAATAGGGCGTCCCTTTCTAAATCCATACTAATTCCTGTTTAAAAAATGTATTTTTTCTAAGTAATTAATCAATCTAATTTTCATTAGCTTTTCAACAATTTTAGAAAATACTTATAGTAAACTAATTGGCCTGAGATTGTCCATTTTTATCGACTTACCTTTTTTGAAAATGGGAATTACAATGCTTTGCTTTAATGAATCAGGAAAAATACCTTTATTGAAACTTAAATTAACTATGTAAGATAGTATTGGTGATATCGTGTCAGCAATATGTTGTCAATGCAACTGAGATATTATCAAAACCTGTAGTCTTTTATTTTTTAAAGATTTGATAATCCTTAAAACCTCATCTGTAGATATACGATGAATAAAGAAGGAATCTAACCTATGGAAGCGATAAGGTGGACAACGTTAAGAAACTTGTTTATATCCTGTGCGATTAAGTTGGCGTCAGTTAATATGACCCAATTTTTAAGCTCAATATTTTCAAAGTTATTTCTGACCCAAGTTCCCCAATATTATTGGTGCATTTCTATTACACAGTTACTAATATTTATTAGTTTTTAATCACCTTATCAGTAGGAATACAGTATAAGATTTTTAAAAAGTACCCCCACTCTGCCTTTCTTCTATTAACCTCTCGAAATTGATTTTAAACATTAATTATTAAACCATGACATATTCTTATCAGGCAGTCACACACAAGCAGTGGGTGGTGCTGTTCTTGTGAAAATCAAACAAATAGATGAATATAGTAAGCTATACAAATTACAGATTATGGTTTTTAGTTACTAGTGAAGTGGAGAGCAAGGCACAATAACCTTGATTATTTTATATTTCTTAAAGGAAATTTTTAATTCAACAATATAATGTATAAAAAGTCTATATTTAAATATTTCAGAAATAGCATATTTAAATATTAAGGTTTGATAGCAAAATTATTGTCAAATATCATTTAGTTGTATGAATTCCTTAGTTCTCAAGACCAAATTAGGCAAAGAAATTGATTAAAGTTGTAGCATTGATTTTACTATATAAAGTATGTAAAATCTATGTATAGTAAAATCAATGGTTGTAGTATAGTTAATAGGAGTGATGTTTGTTTTCTTGCCTGTGTAGTACTCACTGGCATAAAGAGCCGTTCACCAGAGGTTCTTACACAGCTATAGCGGTTGGAGCCAGTCAGACTGACATAGAGAGCATCGCACAGCCGCTGTATGCCAGTCCCCATCATAAGAAGGTTATAATCTGATATTAAACTATTTAGGTTACTTTATTTCTTTTTCAAACCATTATTTACCTTATGGGTTAACCCTTTGTACTTGAGAGGGCTCTTTAAGAAATGTCCTCTGGGCTGGTATGACCACTGTGAGTGGTCTCAGCCATTACTGTGACAGCTTGTAATTTTTGTTGTTGTAAATGTCCTCCCAGATCGCAAGGCCACTGTGAGTGGCCAGCGTGAAAATTGGCAAACACTCGTACGGCCACTGTCAGTGGCCAGAATACAGTTCTGTGTTTAGTATATCTTTTTCAACATTATTCCTCTGTAATGTGGTGTAACCTGTTGATAAACTTTGAAACTAAGTGTCTGTAGGTTTCCCACTATTTTAGCCATTTGTTATGTTCCATAGATCTAACCTCTGCCTCTGTGCTCACAAGCCGCTACGTAGTGTTTGTGTTGCTAAGTGATCAGTCGTCAAAGTAATAAAATAGTCATAAATTTTTCAAAATTTGTAATTATTTATATAGTGTTTTAGTTCCAGTTACGTTAGCATTTTAGTATTTAGTGAATATGGAGGGAAATGATGACTTACGATCAGATAATATCCGAGACTTACTCAAAACAAACTCACAAATATTCTTTAATTTCTCTTAAACTGTTATTGTGGTACAACATAGTTTTAAAGTCATCATTAAAACAAAATTATGTAAATTACATAGGGTTTTATTAAATGTCCATTTTACCATATCAGCAGTGTCAACAAAATAATTCCGACCCAGTGACAACTGGCAGATGACATGGCTGACGCATAGCGCAAGATGATGGAAATACGAGTTGTCTAAGAGTGGAAACTGGCCACTGCCAGTGGCCTTTCGAGTGCAAAGGGTTAATATTTTTAGTAACCCTTCAATTTGTGATTTATTTTAATACAGTAGAGTCTCGTTAATCCAAACATGTCTAATCCAATCATCCTCCTAATCTGAACATGACGGGCGGTTGATAAATAGTTTTTGTTGGTTATAAAATACTAAAACGTTTACCATACATTTGTTTTATTTGTGTACAATGTCTTGATACATTCGTCACAAGAAATGTACAGACCGGGCCATGGTTCTAGGCACGTAGGAGGTAGTGCAAGCGAGATAGTGAATATCCCCCACCATACTTATCCTTCATCTATTGTGTACATTCTGTTCAAATTCTTAATTAGGTTGGCTGCTATGATTATATAGTTTGCATGATGATGCTAGTGTTATTGAAATTTAGTGATTTATAGTATGTTTTATTTAACATTTTTACCCCATAATTGCATTGAATACTGAACCCTAGAAGATGTTTCTTGTTAAAATAAAATATAATTACTAGGCATTTCTTGAAAACATTAATTATATGTTTCATATTCTTCCAGGGGGTATTATACTTTTGTACGAAGATTCAATACCTCCAATCTTTTTTGTTATCAGATGTGTATGTAGATACTAAACCGTTTATGATATCTTGACTTATCAAATAAGATTTTCATGAAAACTATGATGCTTCGAAAATTATTTTTTTAAGAAGGAAATTGATGGCGTTAAGGATATTCATTAAAACGTTAAACAAAAACAAAAAAACTAATTGAGCACATAAATCAGTATTTTTCTCATTTTCAGTAAAATTTGGTTTTTTTAATGACCAAGCATGTTGTCTTATATTAATAATAAACCAAAAACAGTTCATTACCCTACCCTAAAGATTTATTGTCAAACAAGTCCAGTTTTGTTATCAAAAGGCTGGATATGAGATAACTTATTGTGTTTTAGATAATGATAGTAAACATTTATATGATGAAACTAATATCTATCTCTGTTTTGTTGTGACAGCCTGCTGTAGTGTTTGCAGGGGAACACACTCACAGTAGTTTCTACTCAACAGTCCACGGAGCGTATCTCACCGGCCGGACAGCCGCTACCACGTTACTGGCCCCTGACGTAGAGCCTCATGAGATGGTGATAGAATGTGACCAGACCAATGACCTCAGTTCATGGATTCAAGGCATATCACTTGAATAACTGATGTGGTTCACAATTTTAATATTTCTTAGTTCTTGCCTTTAAAACTATTAAAAGGCATTAGGCTGTGCAAATTTAATTATATTAAAGCATTCATATTTTGAGCCAGATAATAGTTTAAATAGCACTGAACAGTTGTTACAAGTTAATATAAATATTATATAGATTGCTTTAAATCTTTTTATTTCAGTATTAATTCTTTCAATAAAGTTATATACAAAATGCAGTATATTAGATTTATAACAAAACTCACAGATATGATGAAATATTATGTGTAATATTTATGATTTTTACAATGATTAGAAACAGTAAGTGTTTTTCACATTATAGATTGTCAAGAAATGGGAGAGTAAGGATTGTGAATAAGTGCAAATAATGTGGAAGAATGATTTTAGTATTTATTACTGACAGTTTGGCTGATCCTTAGAAATAGCCATATGTTAATAGTCCAGTAACCAGGCAACCGGAGTATCTGGACCACACACTATGGGTTCAGTTTTTGCTAAATGACATGCCTGATTATCTCCCTTGGACAACATCTAAATCCTGACCGCCACCTAACCGAAATACACAAAACCTCTCTTGTAGAATCTACTATGATGGCTTCGTAAAGTGGGCATTGTTTCACTATTAAGAGAACCGAGAACGACAAAAAATCTGTCGCCTACAATCTCACAAAACTTAACGCTCAAGTAGCTGAGTCAAAATGATGCTCATCTTGGAAATGTTTTTATCTTTGTAATGGAATGAATGTGTAAAGAAATTTGTAATCAGCGTAAATTTACATTAAATTTATTTAAATGAATGCAAATTAGAAACGTCTTATACTTTTTAAACCAGTCATTAGATCCAGTAGGGCTAATAACTGGTTGGATTAGGGATTTTGAACTTGACGGAAATTAATTATAATAATACTTTAAAACATTTGTCTTAGCTAACTAGTTTTGTAGATGACTTAACTAATATATGATCTCAATTAGTAAATCTAACACAATTCAGTATTAAAGAATATAAATACTATGTCATAGAGAAATTCGTTTCATTTGGTGGTGATGGTGGTAGATTGGTCAATTATAAAAGAATAGCTATTATTTTCATAACAGCTGTCAAGTGAAAAAAGAGACAAATACTACAAATATAATTTACTATTTAGATAAAAATATACTTTAGTAGCTGTACCCACTCCTTCGCCAGTCATAATATTGAGTTTGATTATTAAATCGAATTGTTCAGCAAGCTTTCAGTTCACACTGAATCCAATTTAGAACAGCTTTTATATATTTGTTTATTATTTATTTACTACTATACAGAGTTATTTTTAATTTTAACACTTTAGCTGCTACGCCTACAACTAAGAATAAATGCCCCAGGTGCTGAAAACATTTTTTAATGAAATTAACTTACTTGTATATAGTGAGTATCCATGATGACATCTGAAGTGAATTTACGTAGTCTGGGAGGCTGGAAGTGATGAAAAGATTTCCGTGACCGATCGGTCACGTCAGCATGTGGGTAATGCGTAACATAATTATAAGCCCCAAAACTTCATAAAAAGTATGAATTACATGTTTATATTGTCAATACACTATACCTATACTATATATAACAAATAAAAAATATAGGTAAATTACTAAAACACACCCGTACCTATTCACCTATATCACTAACACTTGAATCACTGTCACTGCTACTATGCATTGGATCCATGTCTACATTGTCTTCTTCTTGCATAACATGTTCAAATAAACGAATATTTGATGGCCCAGCCATCTTAATAAAATAACACACTTGATTATGAATATGTACAGAACTAACACTAACTTACACTAACACTAAAAAAAATCAAAATCTACAACTGAACTAAATAATAATAAAACAACTCATACTCTACACGCTACGAACAAATACAACCTTCCCTGACCGACGCTATCTCACTAATGAACAAATAATAAAGCAAGGGGCAGGGGTGACCGAATGGTCACGGCCGAGTCCGAAGTACGCCAAGCGCCGTGACCGATCGGTCATTGCCGCAGTGAAAGTGTTAAAAGTTTAGCCTACCACAGTTTTATTCAATTGGATTTTATTTAACAGTTGTTAATCACATAAATCAATCAATTAATATAGCTCCATAAGAATACCATGAAAATTGTGGAGCCAGGAGGACGGAGTCCTGAGGTTGTAGAGACAAATATTTTGTTAGTGAGCCTATAGAGGTCAAAATAAACCTATTTACAAAATGTCGAGTCAATTGGACATATAGTTTTGGAGAAATAGTGATGAGTGGTAAATGTCTTTTATATATATAGAGTATCGAGGTATCTAGGACATTGCCTGACAGGCGTTGCTTGCCCAAAAGATAACAAACAGATGTGCCCACTTTTAATTGAAATTAATCTGTCATCTGGTAGCCATACTTCTTGAAAACTACTGTTAATAATTTGTTATGAGTGTTAAATATCTATCTGAGCTAAGTATATGTAAGTTTATTAGATGTAGTCAGATATTGTTAGTGAATCTATTTTCTCTCCGTGATATTTTTAATTTAATATTTGTTTCGCTGGTTAAGAAATATTTTGATTTGTTCATTATTGATTTTAGTGTTTAATTTTAAATATTTTTGTATCCAAGAAAAGTTAATAAGCAAAGAAATAAATATTTTCTTTGCTAAATTAGTTGGAAAAACAACAGTACTGTACTATTGTCTCTTTTCTTTTAAAAACAAAATTAATAATGCTTTCAAAAATAATAAATTGAAGATATAGCATAGATTAAGTGCATGAATTGTATGTTAGCATGTTTTGATTTTTTATAATTGTTATGTAAGATTGAAACCATTTTACCTGTAGAGTTTTGTTATAATTCTAAATTTTTTTTAAATCTGAGAGAAGTGGTAACATTGTTGGCTCTGTAATTTATATTGTGTCATTATTCTAGTCTTTTTGATATTAGAAATGTTATTCATAATGTTACATCATTTAGTTTTAAGCATAGACGTTATTTTATAACTAATTTTTATGAACAACAAAAATTTACAGCTTTCAGCTATCTTTTAAATTGTATTAAAAATATTTCAAAATCAGTGTACTCTTATATTTTTCCATTTTATTTTCAATTCTTTTTTGTATACAGTAGTCCCTCTATAATCGGGCCAGGGCCGTTATTGATAAAAGAACCAGAACCGGTTCTTGTTCCAGAAAACCAAAGTGGGAGATAGCTTTCAAATCAGGAATGTTTCAGGAGTGGAAAGTGCTGATAAACAGACCAATGAAACGACAATTTCTGGCCAAAAGATAAACGAAATAACTTTGTCATTTGTCAGGCCGTAAGATAAACAAAATAAATAACTTCGTCAGAAAATATCTGCCCACAGTCAACCTATTTCCTTATCAACACTTGAAAGAACAGATAACATTAGAATTCCAAAGTCAGTAAAGAGGAAGATGGGCCTTGCAGCCTGAGCCCCACCCTTGTTTATCCTGACCCTTTCTTGTCACTTCCTGCCCAATAATAACACCTGATGGCAACATTCCATTCTGTTTACAATTTATATCACATTATGAATATGATTATGCTTATAGTTTTATAGTGTATAATAATTAAAAGCTTTTTATAATGAGAAATATGTTAAGAGTTTTTTTGTTTAGACATGTTATTAATAATGCAAAACATTGCATTAAAAAAAGTGATGAAATGTTATTGAAAAATACATTTTTAAGATAATATTCTGTAAGCACAAAACAACTTTTAATCATTTTTTGATAATTTATTTATCTATTTTATCAATATTTACATTTTATTTTAACTAATTTTTCATTTTTGCAAAATTTTAAAGGATTTTAAGCATGTTTTGCAATTGAACTCCAGTAATCCGGCTTTTTCACTAATCCTGGTCACATACCTGGTCTGAATTGTGTCATATTAATGAGGGACTACTGTATGTCAAACCAGTACAGTTTTAATTAGTTTTATCCCATACTTCATAATCAGTCATCAAATGTATAGTTAGTTAATTAATACATTTTTATTCATTTTGTTTTATTAGCCTCCAGAACTGTTATATTTTAGAAATAATACTGGTTTAGTTTACCTCTTTCTCTCGTAACAGTTCTTCAATTACATTACTGCTATGTACATTTCAAAGCATATAAAGCTTCATCACCAGGCTTCCAAAAACATCATTGTTAAAACATTAAAATATATTAAAACATGAGTACAACACATTTGCCGGCCGGCAATAGACACCAACTGATGAGTAATGAGCAGGAAACGAAATCAAACATGTTACCCTACTCCCACTTGTTGACCTTGGACTTTAACTATATTAATTTTCTTCCTTTGTGACTGTATGTTGTTTATTCGGTTGAACAGTACGTTAGACTTGTATTTTAATTTGTCATTCAAAATATTACTTGGATCATATTTGAAAGCATTGTAAATATGGAGTTCTATTGTAGTCATTTATTGCATTTATATAAAATTTCTAAATTGTTTTCTAAACTGTCAATATTATGTCTATTGGAAATTAAATGTTCAGCAACTTTTGATTTCTGACTTGTTGATTGTTTAGGAAGTTGTTCAGAGAAACGTTTTTTAAAAGAACGACCTGTTTGGCCAATGTAAAACTTTGGACAATCAGAACAGTTTATCTTATAAATGCCTGTTTTTTGTTCTTGTTGTGTTTTTGGATGTTTAAATGTTTATTAGAGGGCTTATATGACACATTGATAATTTGTTTCTTTAATTCTTTTGACAATGTATGGTGTAAATAATGGCCATATTCGTATGAAACAAATTTGTTATCTGTATTAGGAATCTTTGCGTGTGAATTTCTGTTCTTCTTTTTAGTAATTATTTTTTCTATTATTACTAATATATTATGACATTTTTTATACATAATTTGATTTGGAAATTTGTTGCTCGGTTAGGACTACACAGTGAGTAAGTACAACGTTAAAGATTTGCTGTGTACACAAACAACATCAGATACTAGATATATTCAAATCTTATCTTACTATTATCATTGATTTTACTATACATAGAAGATAGTTCCATCCAATGTTAAATATTGAGGCACGGAAAATGGGAGCGACCGTGCTGCAACCTGTCGTCAATCAAGTTAAAGAGGTCGAAATTGCCTCCAGTTTCGACTGTTCAGTTGCACAACCTGTGAGCAGTAAAGGAACTAATCACTCCCTCTCATTCCCCCATTCTCTCTCTTTCTATCGAGACGCTCATCCGGAAGTCTACTGTCACCACTGCACCTGTACTGTCGCCGATTGGCCTTGATAGTGGGTCAAAGTGGGATATTATTCCTTGCTGTGGTTTGTCTTGCACGGAAAGGAATCGCGATCTTTTATTTAGGCCTTAGGGGGTTGTGAATATGAAAAATGTTAGGGGACATTTTTTTTGTTATTTTGTCAATGTAAATAACAGTGTGTTACAGATGTTTAGTTAAAACATTATACATTATCTAAAATGATGTAGGTCTAAATACTGTTTGTATTATAAGTTTATTGATATTTTAAGTAATTGTATATTTAGAAGTAGCAAGAAAAATGGTGGTAGTTCTAAATTGTTAAAGGCTAAATTGTTCAGTCCCTGGATAGCACCAAACATTTTATATAAATTTGAGAGACGTAAAAAATTATATAAAATTTCTACGAAAAGACCATATGACAGTTTTTCAAAATTATTTTGCAAAATGTACTAATGAATTAAATAATGTGATCAATTTTACAAAAAAACAATTATTATTGAACATTATTAAAAAACTGTAAAGGTGATGTATCTGAGCAGTGGAAGGTAATAAATAACTTATTGTGCGCGCGTTATAAGTTTGCATTTGGGATTTGCACAAACTGGCAACACAGCGGGCTCGCCAGCCCCTCAATTATCCTGTTATAGACATCCGGCCAGAAATGAATCACTACTAGGCCTTTATTGAAAAGTGAACTTTTTTTCTAAATATAATTATAATATTATATTTAGAAATAATGATTTCATAAATAGAGGCGGAGTCATAAAATGAAAAAGAAAAAACATACTTGCACACAATTCAGTTCTTCAGTCGCGTTGCCGAAAATCGTGTAATAGGCCTACCTCACTCTCTTGCCGTTAACGAGTTGCGCGCAATCCTAGCTGCGTTAATTGCAATGTCCCAAGAAGGCCGTGCATAATTTAATAATTTTTTAAACATAATTTTTAAACATGTATAGCCTATATTACTCCCCACGGCCCACAGTTCTAGAGTTGAAGTGTTTGGTTACTAAAAAAAGGTCCCTGTTCTTCTACTTAGGATTAATTTATCTAATTTGAAAGTGTATGCTTATCATTAATACGATATATATAATTGTTTCAATTTGAAACCATAATATTACAGTTCAAAATATGCGCAAAACCCAAATTTACGTATTATTTTTTACTATATTATTGTTTATTTGTAATATTTATTTGTTTATATAGTTTTGTTAGTTCTTGGCATTGTTTGTCCTGTTCATTCTCAGTTGTGTAAATAAGTCATATTCGAATTGTTATAATTAAAAACACCACAGAGTGCGGCTATAGTTAATTTTGTTATTATTTAGACTGTGGTTACTTAAAATTAGTTATTTCTTATGTTATTGCTGGTCACGCTACTTGTGAAGTGTTACCAGTGTAATTCCAGAGTGTCTTTTCCAGAGAAATTGAAAATATAAATAAATTGCAGTTTATCCATACTTTAACATCTAGTAAAATAATAGTATGAAAAACAGATGTGTTAACTTTAATTATATTCGCCTTAAACATACGTTTTACAATGGTCTGATTCAATCAATGTTATAAATCGGTATTTGTTAAAGGGGGACATAAACAAAATTTACAATAATTTCACAACCTGATTAAAATAATGAAAATTGAATCTAAATAATCAGTAGTCTAGTTATATTCTATCGCGATAATATTTCCTAACCAATCGCGATAATATTTCCTAACCAATTGCAATTGACATCGAGATTGTTTTTCTCAAGAAGTAATAATAGAGTCACAACTCTTCATGATTCCGAAAAAAATAAAAACTGACCATTCACCAAACAATGAAATATTTTACAAACAATCATGCAATTACTTGGAACCAAATAATATGTTAATGTTACAGACAGTAATAATAAAACATATGTATATAATAAAATTAAAAATAATGCTATTTTAAATTAAATGCCTATACACAGATTGTCTGAATCAGGCCATAAGATGAAAGCTATTTTTATCTTGTATAGAAGTAAATTAGTGGTTTTGTTGTGATTTGTTCTAACCCTATCATGCAATTTGAATCTCATTTGGGTTTTATATTTTGCCCAGTATTATTCTATATAAATATCATAGGCCTATTTCAATATTTACTTTGTCAAAGAAATAAATAATGTCACATTTTTTAATATTTCACTATAGGCTATTATATATTCCTGGAATATTTGCAGATTAATTTCATAATTGAAAGGAGAGTCATTGATTGGATTTGAAAACAATTTATTTTTTAATCAATTACCGCATATGAAAAACTAATGATTGAGTACAACAGTCGATTTAATCACCTAATCGATGGTTAAAATGCAATAAATAAAGATTTTTCAGATGGGCTATATAATATGAAAATGTTTACTTAAATCAGCAGTAATTATCGCCAGCATTGCCGATAAGTTAGCGGTCTATTCAAGTGTGTCTATTTACAAATACACGGTGTGTTAATCATATAAATCAATATGGTGTTTTAATTTATTCAGTTATAAATATTTCTTTATTCAATATGAATGTCACACTGAGTTTTACTGTAATAGTATCAACACAGTATTCTTTATTATTCGAAAGAGATGCAAGCAAATATAAAAACAGAGAACCCGGATAAACGTTGGCCATATGGAATAACGTAAACAATTATCTAAGCAGGACGTTGTTTGTGTTGGGACCTGAGGAAGGAGAGGGCGGGGCGGCTGTCTGGAGAATGGGTTAAGAGGAGGGAAGTGAGAGAGAGAGAGACGGAAGAGCGTGCGAGAGAGAGAGAGGAAATAGGGCTATGCGCAGCGCAGCGTGGGGCCTCAAAACAGTTTTGGGGCCTCGCCACAACTTTCCCATATGGATGGAGTATCTCTTTATATAGTAAAATCAATGCTATTATATAAAAATATACTGGTGTCTATGTTACTCAATCACACAAAAACTACTGAACCCAATCATCTGAAATTTTGCATGGACATTCTTAGGGTCTCTGGTTAACACATAGACCTATCTTTATTTTTAAATTCCATCAGGAAACCACCCTAGGGGTTCTAAGAAGTATCAATGCAATGTCTATGGCAGTACCAATTTAACAATTATTTATAATGGTTACATTAATCAGCTGTTTAAATAAACAAACAACTTAATAGTTCTGAAGTAAATACCGGACCAAACCTAACCACAACCAAGGTAACTAGGAAAGATGGTAGGTATCACGATGAGGCTGCGCAGTAGACTCTGATGTCACATGGGCAAATTCACTTGGTTTGATTAATCGATAAAATATTGGTAACTAAGTCTACCAATCGCATGTAAAAGTATTCAGCTAAATAGTAGGCAAGTTATTTACCACTTATCAGCTGGAATTGTAAACTACGGGAATTAGAACAGTATTTTTGTGTTTGTTTTTGCCATTTCACCCATGTGACATCATAAGAGATGCACGTGATACCTATTATGTTCTTTCCTAGGAGTACCATGACCAAAACACACTTGCATTCTACAGAAATGCCAGTAGGTACATGTTTTGTATTACTGAATGTAATAAGCACAATATAAATCAACGTAAACCCCAAACGAAGGATGAGTACTGCACTAGTCCATAATAGCATAACAAGATCAAAACAATAAAAAGTAAAAAATGAAGAAGACAAGCTTTTTCCAAAAATGTACTAATTTATAAATTAATTCTTACTGTGGTTTCTTGCTCAGGCCAGCAGTCTTTTGTTTTCCCTTTAAACCTTGAAGTTTCTGTTTTAGAGTGCCCAGAAGTGAATAAAACAGGTTTGAGCCACTGTAGACCAACTACCACTAAACAATAGTGCTTCTATGTGCTGGTGACAGCATGCCATTATTAGTCTGTGAATTGTACTCCTGATGAACATATTTATTAAGAAAATGGGATAAATACAACCTACCTCAGAATAGAGGAAAATTTTAGTAATTTGTTGTCTTTATACAAAGTCTTTTTCTGAAGTTTAAACAATAGGTCAGTCATGTGGATGCATTGCCCCATATCTCCATTGTATTTTATTTAAGTACAGGAATATAAACACTTAATAAGCTGCCATTATAACAGCTACTGTTTACAATTGTCAGTAGACAACATTTCCACCCAATGAAGCATGTTCATGCCAAATGGCATTGTAAAACAGACATATCGTTATGGGTCTGATGTTTCGCATCACCAGTTGAGCTAGAACGTACACAATATCCTAAAAAGTAAAACAATTGGCTTGATACTGTTTTGATAGTTTGTTAGATTTTGGGAAACTTTCATTCTGAAATTTATTTGGAGATGTTACATTAGTAGATTATCTGATTGTTTGATTAGCAAGAAGCAAGGTCAATTAAGTCTCGTAACACTATGGCCAGGATGTTGCACACACATATAAACAATATCTCTTCCAATTGTGGATAGGTACCAGAGGAGCTTTTGTGTCCTTTACATTTGACATATCATCATGAGATTACTTTTGTCAGATCAAGTAATGATTTTAGAAAGTGAACTGGCCAAGAAATCAAGATTTCTAGAAAATGCCCTGCTGGCTACTTCAGGACTGTACAAAAGGCTAGTAATGGTCAGATCATCCAACAGAAGCAGTTTTAGCACCTGTTACAAATTACTGAGATTATGAAGCCCCCAAAGTTGTTATTTCAGTAATAAATACATTGTATTTCAATATTTTCACGACAAATTATTTATTCCAACTTGTTTTATTTCAATACTTTCCTAAGATTTGTTTTATCCTTATGAATATTTTGTATTAATTAATTAAAATATTTTTATTACACTTAAAGTTAACTTGAACCAACTGCCACTTCGACCTGGCTTGGCCTCTAATGTTCACTGTACACTTTCTTTCAAAAAAGGTGCAACTCGAGCAATTATTTTGTACTTTTTTTATAGTGAAGAGGAAAACAAGACAATCAAGACGAAATTACAGAAAATGTGGAAAATACAGAAATTAACGAAACAACAATATAGAACACTATTCTTTTACACTATACAAAATAAAATTTTCTAAAAATAAAAACTCTTAACAAATTGAAGTGTTATAATTTTTAAAAACTTTTCTTTTGATTTGGTTGACTTTATTAACTTTAATTTCACTCAAAATATGCTTTTCAATTTCTCGATTTAGTTTTTGCAGAACTACAAAATTGTACGTTGAGTGAATGAAAAATAAAAATTTTGAGAAAAGGAATTTAAAAGTAGCATGGTTCATGTTATCATATTCACAGTAAAATCTAAAATAATTACCATATTTTCTTCTTACCCAGAAAGGGCACAAACCGGAGAGCATTGTCATTTGATTCGAGCTTTATCTGGGCTAACCTACTTATTTAATCCTCCTATATCTAGCAAGTAGTCGGGTTCAGCCAATGAAACATTGCCGCCAATATTAGCAACATCCTTTGGTCACTATGCAAGGTTATGTTTTACATGTCCTAATGAAACTGTTATATTATTGAATGTACAGAACAAGCTCTCTACAGGACAAACGCTAGTTTTACTAGGCCTTTTGTCATAGAATTTACAGTTTATTTACAGGCAAAAAGAAAACAGACAGGTTGTGTTGTACTATGTCAACTTGGTTCCTTGAAGAGTAATGTTTTGTCATTTCATTTTAGTAAAATGACTATGCTTCCAATAAATAGTTAGCATTAATTATTTATTTATTATACAAAAATTTACTATTTTATGATATTGCAACTTCAGTGAATTTATTTATTGCTTGATATTGTTACAAGTTAAAAAAATAATCAATCTGATTTGATGATACTGTACAATAATTCACAGATTATTTAAGTGATTCTAGAATATGTATACTGATTCTGAAAGTTGATATGGAAAGAGGAGCAGGTCATCATCTAACAACCATGTTCCCGGGTAGTGAATACATTGAGCTAATTTTCAATGTATTCAATGTTAGCTCTTTACAAATAAAAACATACTTTGTCAATTAAATGTATATTATGTGAAAGTGATGCATCTTGAACAAAGCAACTATTTTTATTTGTTTTTCTTTATGTACACATTTCTTTTAGTGATAATGCCAATGTTTTCTTTAAGTAATAAAAATAGCAAATGTATGACTGAACTAAATTGTTGGATTTTAGAATATCATAATATTAAGTTATTTTTCTAAATGAATTGATATAAGTTCTTAATAATGTACAGTATATCTTTTTATTTTTTATGATGGACTATTTAAATATTTCAGATCAATATTTATTTTTAAATTGAAGTCATAAAACCTGGAAGATACACTTAGTACTTGTAATACAGTGAACATTAGGAGAGTTACTTAAAACTAATAGGGAACAAAAGGTATTAAAAAGAAAGACAAGAATAATATTTTTCCAACGGCTTTTATATAAATTAAGACATTAAACATAATTAGCCAGAGTAATGGTAACTGTAGACTATCCAAACAGAGAAAAGCAAATGTAATGCAACAGATGGTCTAACCTATGACTAAATAATATCACAATCTGAACACATTCACATAGCCTCGGCCAACTGAATGGCTGTAACACACCAGGCTCACACGAAACTACACCAGAGTGTGTTAGCTCTACCACCTGAGATTTTCATCATCTTCGGACAAAGCAGTGAAAGTAAGTTTATTCATTACAATTCTAACGATTAAACTTATTTCATAACATGGTACATGAAACATAAAAGATGTATCTGTACAAGTTTAATGTTTCTCAACATTATTCAGCATACTTCATAATGTACAAATCAATCAAAATCTAATATAGATCCTTTTTTAAACAATAAGGCTAAATTGAGGATACAATTTGTTTGGGGCCTTTTAAAGTGTAAACGTTATCGGAAATCTAAACAAATTAGCAACATTCTGGTGTCATGAGGTATATCTGTAGCTCTTACAAAACAAGATTTACACTAAACAATTTTCTTTCTTAATCAGAATATACCACTTTAAGTTTTCTACATGAGAACTTTCTAATCTATGTTTAGTTCTAATGTAAACCCAACTGATACAAAGAATGTTACATGGTTGTAAAGCTAAAATCGTCTAAAATTGTGCACCTGAGTAAGTTTTATAAAAGTATAAAAATAGTTAAATAACCAAACTGATCAAAGTGCTTGGCAAATACAAAAAAATCTCATCTAACTTAAAGTTTGATTACTTGGGAAGTACTGATTAATCTGTCTGCATTAAATTACACATGGACATTAATGCAATAAATCTGTACAAAGAAACACACTTTAACGACTAATGAGTGCAACAGGCCTTCATTGTTGGTCAAATCCTGACCTAACAATGCCCAACAAATACCCACCTTACATCATATAAAAACATCTGGTCACATTTAGGCACATCAATGTTTAGTTTAATCTTAAGAAATATAACATTACTACTGAAATACAGTTAAAGTAGCGTTTTTGTTTAGAGTTTAAAATTAGTAAAATACAAAGTAAATTGGTTAATCAAGATGTTACAAATTAAAGACACAAAATATGAAATATATGTAGTTTAGAAGACATAAATTATATTTTAAATAAAACAGAATTTTAAAAAAACTGAAATTTAAAACTGTTCAGATGAAATGAATAATGTTAAATACCATTACCCTAGTACTTAAATAAAAACAAATACACTGACATAATTAGTTGTAAATAAACAAATTCAACCACCTTAACGTAATATCAATATTAACATACCATTAAGTTAAACATCATAACAGCTGGCTTAGCCAAATACAAATGTACACAATTCACATAGTGACAAGTGACTGATATATATACTATAAATGTATCTAAACATCTACTTAACAAAAACTCATCACTCTTGTGACAACAAACACATTGTCTCTCTAATAAAATCACAGCACTTCATTCTGCAAATAATCTAGCACTAATGCTAATGTCGTCTGTTGTTCACATAATATGGCTTTGAAACCTATCACATTTTGTATTCCAGCTCAAATATAAGGCATAAATAATCCATCAGCTATGTACAAGGTCAAATTTAGAGTTTTTGAATTTTATATTTTTTCCAGGAAGATCTATTACAATCTACTGCATTTATGTAAAATGTTATGCCATTTTACCTTCATTTTATCAATAACTGAAAAATAAAGTAAACTATCAAATGTGACAGTAAATTGTGAATTAACCGTGGATAAACATTTTCCAAAGCTCTTTTCATAGAAGTTCCCTAATTAAACAAGCAGTGTGCCATTACCAAATAGAATTGAGTTAGGTTCCATGAAACTAATTTTCTTGTTTCAAAATATATAACCCACTTCTGGTTTTCAAAATGTTTGCAGTTTAATGTTCGAAAATCAGTTTTAAGTAGTCCAACTACATAATATCAATTTGCAAATTTGGGCAGCAAAAAAGATATTTTCAGAAATTAGAGCAAGTTTTTTGGTCTTAAAATGTTTTAAAACCCATGTTGGTAAAAACAGACAGACTAAGGCAATGACACGTGCTTGTGCTTCTTATTGACGGTGAACAGTCTCAAATAAGCGCTCAGATGCCTGTTTGGTGGTGTACTATTAGCGTAGCTATTAGTCATTTCAGCATGTGCTGGAGAGACGGAAAGAGTGATGAAGAGAGATGCCTGATGGTGCTACCTGTGAAAACCGAACAAATACTAGTTTAAAAAACAGGAAATTCGGCTTCACGAGAAACAAATGAGCTGACATCCTATTGATTCTACAGTCAACGGTATAACATTCCATTACAGTAAACATTGTTTATGTCATTTTATGAAGTATCCATCATAGAATACTTGTTAAAAATCATAAGTCAATTGACAGCTTCTTAACATGTTAGAGTAATGCAGAGATGTCAAAATTTATGCCTTGCTGATAAAGTTTGGGTGAGGAGGTATATCATATTTTTATTTTTTTTTACTTTACTCTGTCCATTCCTCATAGACTATTGATCTGTGCGAGGAACTTATTCAGACAGAGTAAGGGGGCAAACCACCAGTACAGTAGAAGGTGAATATTACTGATAAATCTTCTAGTCTGGGCAGGATTTGAACCAGCGCTATCCCTAACCCAAGCTCAAAGTCCTGACTACTTAAACCGCTCGGCCACCGGTCCATTGAGAATGGGAGTGCGAGGTAAAGTTAATCAAACAAGATTTTTTCATCAATGCTGGGATGGTTGTTATTCGCAAATGTTAATTCTACAGTCTTAACTGTGCCGACTATCTCTTGTGTTAACTAACTACAACATCTAAACTTTCATGTATTATATATGTTATACGTTTATTCTTTCCTTTGCTGTAATCCAGTAAAGATAAGAAGACTTTATGAAACAATGGTGTTCTTTAAAAATTTACTGCATATTAAATAATCTAATAGTCAAAATTATTTATTATGTACAACTATAGTAATTGTGTTAATAGTAATTAACTATAGTAACAAATTGTGTGTTAGATTTTTGAAAACAACAAAAAATTTAATGTGTAATGAAAATGAACTAACCTAAAAAGATAAGTACTTGTAGTTGAACTTTATTTACAATCACATATATTTGACTCCTAGCCCGTCTTTCCTCATGACTTAACTATGCTAAATCTTGTAAAAAGCTCTAGGTTTAAATATCAACGTTTACTTTGGAAATGCTTAATGCATTTGTGTTACAAATTTAGTATCTTTTTAAGTTATTTACTATGTTTTTACGAGTCACAAACAAACATTACAATTTAGTTTCCAATTGTGGTCCCGATGTTATGGGAATTGATAAGTTATTTGGTCAATTCAATAAATATTTTAAGGACGGATTTTATTGGACTTAGAAACTGTAAAAATGACAATAAAATGTTGTGTTTGAAATCAGGTTTTCATATAAATTCTTCTTTCAAACTTTTGTTGTATGACAGTAGTTAAGCTATAGAAGAAAATATCTGTGAAATGTGGCTTTAAATAACAAAGTTGGTGACATCACAGATGTCCTGGTAAGATGAGAAGATGGTACATAAGTATTCTGCACACGACAGTTACTCGCTGAAAGTGAACAATAGGAGTAAAAATTACTATTCCTATTTCTGTTAGAACCTTAAACAGTTTTAATACCATTTGACGTTTATTTTTATACATTTGTAATGTGAAAATATTTTAACAGTTTCAGTATTTTAAATCAACCTCTATTTTTCATACATAAATACGACTCGTCATATTTAATCTATAAATTGTATAAGTCAATAGATATAAAATGTAAAGAAATCAAGTGTGAAGAGAGATTGGGAAGAAAGAAAAAAACCTTGTCTATGAAATGTTGTAAGCTCATCTATGTAAGCTTGTGTTTAGTTAAAAATAAGATATTAATGTATTTGTTCACTAACAAAATAAGTTAAATACGTATGATTTTATTTGTTTAGTATCTGGATAAGAAAATAGTATCTATACAATATATTAAAATATTTTACCAAATGATGTTTCTACCAACTTTATTCACTCACAGGCTAGTGCTTATTCAAATAAAATAAGCTACATAAACAAAACACATAATACAATTTTTTTTAAATGGAATGGAAGTGTCAGAAATTTTCGACAGCAATTACTTAATGAGGTTAGCTGTTCTTAGATCGCTTGTCACAATCAATTTTTTAATAATTCAGATGAACTATTTGCAAGTGACTATTAATTCACAATTTATGACACATTTTCTTTGTACCAAAATAAAACACATTTTACAACTATTTTATAAAAAATAAACTTCCAAATTGTAAAATTCTCTAACACTGTCAGTAGTACAATAATAGTTAAAGAGAGGGACAAGATATGTTAAACAATATGAAAGAGAATATAGAATATGAAATAGTATTAGAAATCTAACTGTTATTTTACTTTCTGCTACTTTATTCTTAATCAATATGTAGAATTAAATCATAAAATATTGTATTTATACAATAAAAAGTCAAATAATGACAATCTGAATATGTATATTCATTTCAAATATTCAACATACTGACTACGAGCACACACAAGTAACAATTAATATATTATTAATGTTTAAAGTTATATCTAAAAATAGTGAAGAAGCATATCTGATACATTCTCTTGTGTAAATAATATTAATTGAGCAACAATTACAATGACTCCGTACCAATTAATTCACTGACATATATCATGAATATACATTCTTGTCCAATAAATCAGTGACAACCTAGCCTTTATAATCACTGTCTGTGTTGACATTATGTTACTTCATAACATATATTACATATTTTCTACATCACTGAGTGCTTAAAATTTTAAAAGTTCAACATGCGACCTCTAAAAAATAATAAATTGGTAAAATGTGTTTTAAAAATAAATAACAAATCCTCTACAATAGAAACACATAATTTAATTCAATTACACATTAGAAATACTAAATAAAACAAAGTAATCACTAAAAAAAATACAGAAATAATCAGTTGATTTATAATAAAACTAATGAATTGGCGGCTTAAATTTTACTTGGTTACATTTATGTCACCTAGTTTTTAAGTGGTTTGAAAATCTAGCTTCTGCACACTGGTTGTCATTTTACGTATATTTAATCTGTACAGAGTAATAAGATTAGTAATTTCTTGTTTTGATTTGAACATTCAACTAAGTCACAAACTTTCCAAGAAACGTTTTAAATGATATCCAAGGAATTTTTAATGAGTACTTACACACACAGTTATCAAATTAATTCTTGTAAAAAATAGCAGAAGATATCATTATTATGGGTAAAAAAGCTAAAAAGGACAGATAGTGATTAAAAAAAAAAAATTAAAAACATTCACTGCGGCGTACTGGCATTCCGTAGACATACACCTACACACTAAATTATTTCAATTTTGTGACCCAACTGTTTGGAGTGACAATTTATTGAAGGTCAATTTGGACCTTTCAGTTGTTTACTTTTCTGTTCATGTTTTTATGTATTTTGTTTTTTGCTAAATCATACATTATGTTTTTTAATACATTCACCGTGAAAAAATAATTATTGAGTGACACTGGAATTCCAGCTCAGTTTCATCAATGAAAAAAAAAAACAATGTCAACGGATTTGTGGTCATAAATATCAAATGACCAGATTTTCTAACACGACCACTCAAATCATAATTTTAGCCTGCATATTAAATTATGAATATATAAATTAAGTTTACATGCAACGGCATTTTTTCTCACATTTTACACCTATTTCCAAGTATTTTACACTTAATGTTTTTCAAACAAGTTACTGGGTAACAAACTTTTAATCAAAGGATGTATATACCTACAATGATATACATTTTTTCAACTATGACAACTTTTGGAAAAATTAAAACAATTTGTAATGTTTGTATATGTTTAAAATATTTTAAACAACTTACACTTAATCTAAAGAGATTTTATTGTTTTCAAACGACGCGCTCACATTACCTTATCAACTAACCTTGGTGGCAGACATATAACCCATTGTTTCTCAGCAAATTAAAACACATCTGACTAAATGTACATTATAATACCAATCATTTTAAAATTGAGTCTTGGCATTAAAATTGTATAACAAATGTTGATTTACCAATTAAAGTAATTAACAACAATACAACTCTTCAAAATAATGCTTTAAATATTTTTTTTTCAAACGTAAAATCAAACTTATTTTTGTTCACTTTCAAAAATGTTTTTTTCAATAATTAAAAATGACATCATATAATTGTTTGATTTAAGAGATGCAATGCTACAATTAAAACTCAAAGTAGCTAATAAATTTTTTTACTTCTAAAATTTATTACCAACATTGCATATTGATAACAAACAGCTTATGCTAGATTTTGTATAAAGAGTGGTGTTATATGTTCCAGCTATTTCGGTTCTTTACATTAATTTATTTTCATTGTTAGTAAATTATTGTTTGTGAAAATGTAATGCATATTAATAATTTTGTCTCCAATTTCAGAAGCCTTAGATTTAATATAGGTCTGCTAATAAATGATAATAAATGTTGAATATTGTTTACCTTTCCTAAAAAACACATTAAAGATAGGATTTATAATCCTGAAAATTGCTCACCACATTCATAGCCTGGGGTGGATTCATGATTCACTGACTGGTAGCAGTTAGGCAGGTGTCAATTGATATTTAAGTTAATGTTATATGTATTCCATAGCAGAATGAATGTTTCTGTTTATACAATCATTCATCAAAAATAACGGTTTACACTTTAGGAATGTAATTATGATAAAATTTACTGAAAACATTCTGATTTTTAATCATACATTTCTTACTACAGCAAATCTTTGATTTAGTCTCCTCCAACTTCCTAAAATTTTTAAATTTACTTTAACTATGATGTACAGTTTTTAATTTGCTTAGAATATGGATGAATATTTTGTGAATTAAAAACCAACTATGAGGAATCGTTTCATATGTTACTGATTTGTTTAACTTGGATTTCAATTCTACATAATAATAAATAAAATTCAAATCTCTAATGGAACTATCTGATTGAAGAAGAAGAAATAAAACTAAAATTCTGAAAGGAAAATCTTCCCACTAAAATATATTTTGTGATAAGGAACTAGTTAGAAGGCACGTTTTAGTTGAATTACAAAAATAAGTTTAAAATTAAAGGCCAAAACAGAACATAAGATATTTTTTAATAATACCGATATGTATATTTTGAAATAATAAAATGACTTAAGACTTCTGCTTTTGATCCATTCTCTTCACAGCTAAGTTTTTAGATAATCGATAAAATATCTCTTACATTAAAACACAAAGAATATTTAAAATTATTACATAATCATAAACATTTAAATAATAAATAAAAAAGAAACAGCTTACTGTATAAAAAGTTGGGGCCAGTAGAGCTTCATTAAAGTTAATGATTTATCATTATTGATTGTTAATAATCGTAATTGACTTCATGTATTATTTTCACAGCTACTTTAAAGGTAGAAATACAACAATGCATTCAAACTCTAGTATAAATAAACTTAAGATCCTGTTTTATTCTGTATTCCTCTCTAAAATAAAATTGAAAATCCAAGTATTCCTCAAAAAATGGTAATAACTAACCTATTTAAAACAGAAAAAAATCCTTTCCAGGACCAAAATTTAACAACATAATTTTAATATTTTGCCATAAATATATAATAATATACATATAAGGTACAGCGATACATATTTAAAAAAAATCTACTATTGCAGATTCCAGTACTTGTGAACTATAAACCTGTCTATGTATGTACTCAGTTTATGTATTTTTAATATTACTTCCATTTATACTGGTTAAAATATTTTATTCATATATTTATTATAATATGAATCAAATTTACATGTGTCTAAATGTGGGTAATGTTAAGTCGGTTAATAAAATCAAGTACCAATGTAAATAACAGTTACATCTTGTGGAAGTGGAAGCTAACACATTCACTGCTAACAAGATATGTATGACTGACAACTGCTCGGAGAATAAACATTTTAAAAATTTACAATTACAATCTTTAAGAAAACTTCATACAAAAACCACAATAAAAAAAATATTAAAATATATAAAAATTCTAACTTACAACATACTTTAACTTAGCAAAAATGACTTCGTACTGTTAACCAGAGTCTTTTACTCTTGTATCTTTATACAAGTACACGGCTGAGGCCGAGGGCCCACTTACACACATGCGGGTGGTCAACTCATGACCGGAAATGATTTGTTTGTTTACAACATCAAATAATGCCTTTGTTTAAGATATATCTCTAGCATTTCTCAAAATAATTTGATTGGTTTATTTAAATTACAGTGGTCATTTTATTTTATCTAGCACTCAGTTACCGTTCATGATTTAAGATTAATAATTTTTTAGAATAATCATAAGAATAATCATGATTTAAGATTGAGCAGCCATTATATTTAATTCACTAAATGCCAATCACTATTTGATTAACATTATAATCTGTGATCTAAAGGATATATACTAAGAAATGTACATAACTTTGTCAAACTGTTAAAAAATAAGTAAAGTGAAGTTTCAAACAGAAATAATTAAAATATTTTAAATGTTAAGTAAAAATACTTATTTTACTTTAAATACATGGGATTATAGATTACAAAAAAATCTCATTACTAACAAAATAGCAACAACATAGTTTTTACCAGGATAGGAAATAGCTTAGTTATTGTAAATGTACAAAATAAAAACTAGTAAATTATACTACAAATATACACTTTTAACCAAGCTTAACATAATATTAAAGATTATTTACAAAGACCATCACAGCAGAGTTTGAAGCAAGGAACTAAAGGCAATAAACTGTGAACATTACTGACTTGCATGACGTCAGCAGAATGTAGTATACATTCTAAAATATTTTTAAATTTACTTTCAAAGTGGACGATTAAAATAACTTATAGCTTTAAAATTTTGAAAATCCTATTACAAAAAATATAGTTATTTCATTGCAATTAAATATCATACTGTACCATTAATAATAACAATATTCAACGAATTTTCAGTAAATACTAAATTACAAATGAGGACACTATATTTAACTTTCAAATAAATAAGAGCTAAAAAAAATATAAAATTTACTACAGTACAGCTTTAAAGCATGCCTCTTGGTCTTAGTTGTTTGTCAGGAAAAATAATTAATTAAAAGTGTTCTATTCATGCAATCACATAAAAATTATTGGTCACACTAAAAAAATAAAAATAAATAATAATACTACACAGATAGCCATCACATCTTTAAAATAATCCAATAGGGATGTATTATGGTAATTATAGGTTCTATACACAAGAATATGGCAGTACAGGAAAGCAAACGAATCCTAGATAAAATGTTTGAAACTTTGTAAGTAAATACAGATAAAATATATTACGACACTAAAAACTAAACAAACAATTCTTTGTTTGTGTTAGTTTTTTTTTTCATTAATTAAAAACTTGAAAGGATTTCTATTGTTAATTTTAGAAGGTGTATAAATAGTTAATATGTAGACCATTTTGACCCTTCAGACATAGTCAAATCAAAAACAGAGTCAATCAAGATTTGTAAATGGTCTTTTATAATAACTCTATTCTAGATTAATATTCTAAATCTCCTCCATAGGAATAATAGTGTTATTGGTTTCCAAATGTTTACTTCTATTGTACAATTTTGTAGAGAAAGTTTGAATAGTATACTTATTTAATTATTTTAGTTTTCATTTATTTTAATGAAACTGGTGGACCAGGTTAAATGACTGAAAATGTTATCTCATAAGTTATGAACTGATTATGAAATGTTATAATTTCAAAGTGACCATTTCATTAGTTTTGCTACACTGAGTGTTCATTAAAAAACCTTCATGTCAATAATAAAGCTGGCTGCAGTTCACTGACAAATTCAATATATTTTAATATGTCTTTCCATTACTTGAATAATTTTGTTGACCAACAGGCATAGAATACTGTTTGAGACAATGCAACAGGATTTTGGTTATCTGTATTACTTCCAGTACTAATCACACATAAATGAAATTATACTATAATGAAGACTAATGATTATTTATAAAGTTAGTTTTTTATAAAAATTCATTTTTACCACACTTTAAATAGCACTCTTTTTAAGAACTTTCCTAATTTTACATGATGTTCATACTATAAATAACTAACAATCAGAGGCTTTTATTGTGCTATCTTTAGGTTTTAAAGTAGAACATTTGTTATAAATATTTTTTTGTTTTGGCTATTATAACTCGCAAGGCTTACTGTGGTACTTGGCTAAGGGATGCGCAGTAGACAACTATCATTCAAAGGAGTGGAAGGAGCCACATGGCAAATAACAAATAGAAAATAAAATCATCTGATAATTAAATTAAATTGTTGTTTATATTTAGGAGTTGATGGACGAGAGGAGATTTTTAGGTTCAGGAGGGAAACGAGAGGGAAATTGATTTCGTCCAAATTACGAGTAATTTTCGGAGGGAATTTTCCCCAGCTTATTATACATTAATTTTCAAACTTAGTAGATAGAACAAATGAACTGAACCATTTTATAGTAATTATAATTTATTGGTACGTGACCTGCTAAGAAATTCAACCATTAATCTTAAGGCACATTTATGTACTCCTTATTATAAATTATCTTTATTATTTGCCTGTTATCTTCAAAACAAAAAAAATCAAACGGGTTTAGACTAAACAATAACAGATTACACACTTAATAAACAAAACAATCATATCTGATATAGCTGAATTTAAATTATAACAAGTGAAATATAAGAATGGTAGTTACATATTACATGCCAATTTTAATTCAAATCATCATAAAAACTAGACATGGATGAATTCTTCATTCAATTAATTAACTGAACTACATTATATCTAAGAATTGAAATTACACACACATCTTGGCAGTCCCTTCCTTACTCTCCCCCCAAATCCTCACGGATAAACGTATTAATTATTACTGCACAAGTATAGACTATTGTAGAGATGTGCATTTTATTTTAATTCTATAAATAACTGCCTCTGTGGTCATAAAAAAGCAACTTCTGTTTCTTCTTTGTGACTGTTAACTAATCACACAGACAGCCGATCTGGTTTATCTGGTAGTTCTGATCACAATAGCTAAGCTTTTAGGCAAAAGCTGGATCAAGTGATTCTACGATTCAGGTGTCATCACCAAACGCAGTCGGTTGTTTTCAAAATTGCTTCTTTTTAACAAAAAATTGATTTTGTATATACCATAAACAGTGAATCTGTGGTTATGTTATTCAGTAATAACGTGGTTACAATTAACCGGGAATAAGCTGTGAATTATAATCAAATTTGTAAAATCTAGATGCCAAAATACCGGTTGTTTAATGGATTGATAGTAATAATTAATTGAGCATTTAAATCTAAATTTTAAAGTCGTTTAGGATCAAATATTTTTAATACATTATGATTGAATGAATGTGATGTGCAACTCACATTCATTGTGTGCAATGTGAAATTATGATGTGAATGATGAAATGTGTGCAACTCGAAATTAATTCGATACATAAAGCCATGCTGAACAAAAGATTAATAATTTCACCACGAGGAATTTCTGATGTATTGGAGTGACAACCATATATGTAATCGGCAAATGTTTGCCTAGCCGTCTGAGATGCAATCTGAAATATCAGCTAAATGCCAACTGGCAACTCCATTCTCTGTTACTTTCTAACCTAGTCAGGAAACTGTTCGACAGTTTGACAGAAGAAAATATCGTATCCCTGCAAATGTTACATGCAGATTTGGCGATCTAAAATATTTATAGTTCACACTAATTGACATTCGCTAAGAATTTTATCTATTTATTTTGTATTCAATTGAAAATAAATAAATATTGTTACGTTGCACGATGCTTGAACGCCATCACGATATTTTATATGATGTGATACGGTATTTTCTTCTGTCAAATCATTGGATGATTCCCTGCTCAGATTAAAAACCAAAACGGATCACAATCACCTCTCGGAAAATGTAAGATAATTTCAATTTGGAAACGAGCTAAACAGTTCATTGTATGTACAACATGAGTGAGATGGACTTTTGCCATGGAAAGGAAGATTTATTGGAGATTAAAGTGACCTGTTCTCGGAAGCAGTTTGATTGAACGATTTCACGTTACTGACAGAATGAACATTGAAATATAGATGCATTCAGTTTTCGTTCACTATCATTTGGCTTTAGGTCAGCAGTTCTATCTTATACCAGATTTGTTTTGTTGGATCATAGATCTCGGTGGTGGTAACTTGTTCGACTTTCACAGTTTTTTTTTAGCATCGTGATCCGGATATCTCATTCACTTAGATGATCCTTGTCAAATGAACAGGTTGTGAGAATGTCACATCTACGTTCGACCCAAACTGTCGAATCTAACTGTCAGTCACTACATCTTCACTGCCACACAATAAGCAATAAATTACATTCCACGGTATTCGAGACAAGTCTATCACATTTTTATTATCTTTTCACTTTAATTTATATTGATTGAAAAATTTCAAAATTAATCATGAATGTGGATTAAAACCATGTTGTTGAGATCAAACTATTTAGTTGGTTACATCTTGAAAAACTCATGAATGGATTTCCCGATCGTAACAAAAATTCCTTCTCGCAGGACGAGAATTATAATTTCCCGAGGAATTCCCGAAATTTCGAAACCCGTCCATCCCTATTTATAACCTGTTGTTTACAGCCTTGTTATTGTTTTTCGTTTTTCTAATAGTGCAATTTTAAGTTTTTATATTTTATGTCATCATTGACAAATTTTTAAAAAATTTAGTCTTTTTTTCATTGTTGTGACAATTAATACTAATTAATAAATGACGTGTTTAAAATTATTTTTTAGTTACTTGAATGCTGATTTATTTATTATAATTTGATTTATAAGAAAATTTAGCAAATTAAACTGCTGGTTTCCAGAGCAGATTTTGCAGACATCATAGGTTGTGTTTATTGTATTTGAGAAATAAGAGGTTCTAGTTAAAATAAAATGAAAACAATCTTTCTAATTTGCCGTAATAATAAACATAAACAAACAACAAAGGAAACGAAAAGAAATACTTTTCTACACACAGAGAGCCGATGCAAGCGCAGCTCAACAAGCAACATTGGATCTAAGAGATCTGTCAAATGGTGGAGGGGTACAACAGCGGTGGGACGGCCCTCCCTCTACTCCTAGTATTATTTCCCTCACGTGCAGGCCAAGTGCCACGGTAAGCCTCGTAAGTTGCACTAAATCAACGAAAATCAAATGTATACAACAAATAGAAAGTATGAGAAACCCATTAACAAACTTAGGCCTATTTTCACTGTTTTAATTTAATGAATAATGAGTTAATACTTAAAGTCCACACTTAGGAGTAAACATTAAAAGTGTTAATATTTAAATTAATTCTTACACTTTTCTTATCAAGATTATCGTTAGTTTATTATACTGTTACTGTAAATACCAATCAAGCAAACTTGGTTTATTTTAGTGAGAGCATTTTAAATTGAACTACCTTAAGTCCATAATCACCTTAATTTCCAGCCAGTGCTGTTGGTACATAGTTTACAAATAGGGGCAACTATGTAGACTATAAACTATGAATGCAATACGCTTGGACTGAAAATATTCCAAATTTATCCAGGTCTAACAATAGGAAACAACATTTTTATACAATGTTACTTATAGCCATCAAACATCAATGTTAGATTTGCAATCTGACCTTCATAGTGAAAAATTTTGCATCTCTATATTCGATGTAAATTTCGATTTAAAAGCTTAGTTATTAAAATCTATACATGTAATGAAGGATACATTAAGTATTAAAAACAACATAATTAATACATAATGTAGTTAATTAAAAAATATTAGATCTGTTTTGTTTAAAAAAACGAACCCCAAGATATTATATATCTTTTTACATCTACACAAGTATAACAATACAAATACAAAACTAAATCATAGAAATAACCTGCAGCTTGAAGGTGGTTAAAGATCGTCAAGACCCCCACTAGGCGTGCCTTGCTTTACTTTGTCCAGGACTTTGTTGACAAATTCTGTCGACTGCCCAGCCACTTTCAGTTCTACCGACAGAAATACTCAATTACACACTTATTATATCAACTACACTATTAAACCTTAGACTCCAAAAAATAATAGGACAGTAATTAACTTATTATTCATTCTTCAAGCTCGTTTCTTACTTGATATATAATTTAATGTTATTATTATTTAGTTTGTGTGTCTGAAGATAGTAACTTTGTTATCGAAAGGCCTAACGAAATAAAAAATTATTTACTGGAGTGTTTGTTACATCTTATAACATTAAACTTATTATTACTAATTTTTGATCAGCCTTAGCCAAACAGCACCAACGTTAATCAATTACTGCAATACAATTATCATATAATAAACTATTACTGATGCCATGCAGCCTACCGCTCCAACTGAATTTGATACAAGCAGTACTTAAACAGGCTTCAGTAACACTTTGATAACTCTGTCATTTGTTATATGTTTAATAGAGGGACAGTAAAGTGCCAGTGATAATGAACATCTGTCAATAGTGGTCTAGTGCAACTATTACTGATGCCATGCAGCCTACCGCTCCAACTGAATTTGATACAAGCAGTACTTAAACAGGCTTCAATAACACTTTGATAACTCTGTCATTGGTTATATTTTTAATAGAGGGACAGTAAAGTGCCAGTGATACTGAACATCTGTCAATAGTGGTCTAGTGCAACTATTACTGATGCCATGCAGCCTACCGCACCAACTGAATTTGATACAAGCAGTACTTAAACAGGCTTCAGTAACACTCTGATAACTCTGTCATTAGTTATATTTTTAATAGAGGGACAGTAAAGTGCCAGTGATACTGAACATCTGTCAATAGTGGTCTAGTGCAACTATTACTGATGCCATGCAGCCTACCGCACCAACTGAATTTGATACAAGCAGTACTTAAACAGGCTTCAGTAACACTCTGATAACTCTGTCATTAGTTATATTTTTAATAGAGGGACAGTAAAGTGCCAGTGATACTGAACATCTGTCAATAGTGGTCTAGTGCAACTATTACTGATGCCATGCAGCCTACCGCTCCAACTGAATTTGATACAAGCAGTACTTAAACAGGCTTCAGTAACACTTTGATAACTCTGTCATTAGTTATATTTTTACTAGAGGGACAGTAAAGTGCCAGTGATAATGAACATCTGTCAATAGTGGTCTAGTGCAACTATTACTGATGCCATGCAGCCTACCGCTCCAACTGAATTTGATACAAGCAGTACTTAAACAGGCTTCAATAACACTTTGATAACTCTTGTCATTAGTTATATTTTTAATATAGGGACAGTAAAGTGCCAGTGATACTGAACATCTGTCAATAGTGGTCTAGTGCAACTATTACTGATGCCATGCAGCCTACCGCTCCAACTGAATTTGATACAAGCAGTACTTAAACAGGCTTCAGTAACACTTTGATAACTCTGTCATTAGTTATATTTTTAATAGAGGGACAGTAAAGTGCCAGTGATAATGAACATCTGTCAATAGTGGTCTAGTGCAACTATTACTGATGCCATGCAGCCTACCGCTCCAACTGAATTTGATACAAGCAGTACTTAAACAGGCTTCAATAACACTTTGATAACTCTGTCATTAGTTATATTTTTAATAGAGGGACAGTAAAGTGCCAGTGATACTGAACATCTGTCAATAGTGGTCTAGTGCAACTATTACTGATGCCATGCAGCCTACCGCTCCAACTAAATTTGATACAAGCAGTACTTAAACAGGCTTCAGTAACACTTTGATAACTCTGTCATTAGTTATATTTTTAATAGAGGGACAGTAAAGTGCCAGTGATACTGAACATCTGTCAATAGTGGTCTAGTGCAACTATTACTGATGCCATGCAGCCTACCGCTCCAACTTAATTTGATACAAGCAGTACTTAAACAGTAACACTTTGATAACTCTGTCATTAGTTATATTTTTAATAGAGGGACAGTAAAGTGCCAGTGATACTGAACATCTGTCAATCACTGTTATTATTTTCATCATCACTGTTATTATCTAGTCAATAGTGTCAATAGTGTCACCGTCAATAGTGGTCTAGTGCAACTATTCCTAACATCACCGGTTGTTTGCAATACAACTAAAACATTTTTCATTCCATCATTTATGTTTGTAGTTTGTAGATTAATATTCTCTGATAAAATGTTTTTTCCTATTGTTACAGGTAATCATTACATGAAAAGTTATGATCAAGACAACAAAATTAGTTTATAGTATTCTATTGTTAATTAATATTAGAAAAGATATGAGGGGTGTAGTTACCTAAAAATCTAGTGATGGATTGGCTCAATTTTTCTTTTTAATCAGTTCAGTTCTGGTTTGCTTAAAATAACAAATCAGCATTCGATTCTACCTTATAAGTACTATTTGAGTATGTCGCAGGAAACTATATAACTTTACAATGCTACATCAAAGAGTAATGATCAATTTAAAATCAATATCAGTAAGTTGAACAAGTTAAACACGTCTTCCTCAATCGCCCTCTATTACAGAGTATATTTAAAGTCCCGTACTGGCTTATTTTCTGAATGATTTGCGATAAAGCAATAACACACTTGGTACATTATTACTAGAACTAAAAATCTACCTTTTGAAGTAACTGTCAGTTTTCTGTCATATTCCTCCTAATATATAATTAATATGGGGAATGCAGACAGAAAAGAATACATAAGACCCCCTTAATGCTCTCATTTAAAATTTTCTTCTGACTCCTTGTGGGCCGACCCCCTGATATGGCACAAAACTGTTAGTAACTTCAAAAAGAAGATTTTTAGGGGTAGTAATAATGTATCAAGTGTTGTTACTTTATCTGTAATCGTTCAGAGAATATTAAGCCAGTGCGGGACTTTTCATACGCCCTGAATATACATTGCATGGCTTAATAATCAAGTCTATTTACATATTGGTTGTCCTATTTCCAATACTATGGGTAGCCCAGTGCACCAAATCTAGAAATGATCAACATAACAGCTTTTATCCCACTCAGTTTTTTCTACACATAAGACAATCAGTAGCCCACTCCACCATCTCTACACATGAGCTTTGATATTAAACAACTATCCCCACATAACTAAATGTAGCCTATCTATAATACAACACATATGAATACTTACTTGTAGCAGCTTTTACTATCTTCTCTGATGTCTTAGACATTTCTGCTTGATCTGCTTGGTCGTTCAGACACCTTGCCACGAGGACATGTTTAATTTGAGAAATTCCACTGAGTAATCGTTCTGTAACACGTGAATTAACTGTAATTTTTCAAATATTTTAATTGCTTTAGTGTAGTAGAATTAAACATATTTGTTTATTATGATTTTTACCTTACAACAACATATTTACAGTTTTGTTATTTAAAAGCATTACATCTGGTAAAATGGTACACTGGAGACAGGAAAAAAAAGAACAGATAGTTTGTGAAATAATGATTAACCTGTGGAATCATGTCCAATTTGTAAAACTAAACACATTATACAGGAAACGTTTTTACACAAGAAGGGGCTTACACTTTAATAAGTTTGGGAAAAAGGAAATAATTAAAATATTCCATGAAACAATCCTTCCCGTTTCTCATCCAACTGATCCACTACAAATCTCAACATTAGTTACCAACCACCCTACTTCTAGAAAGAGTTCATTAGCGGCTATTGAGTCCTCTAGTGGTAATTTTTCAAACAGAGTCGTTTCACGAGTCTTTATAAATAAAACATATTTTTTAGGCAAGAGCCAGCCCCAAACATTGGTTGCCAATTGCCTTGCTCCCGAAAAGAGTTCCTTAGCGTCTAGTGAGACCTCCAGAAAACATTCTTCAAACAGAGTTAGTTCTAGAATTTTTACAAATGAAAAATAATTTTTAGGAATGAGCCGATCCAAAAGGAAAAGGCCGTAGGTAACACTGACCTTAACATTGATGCATCAAACACACCTAAAGCTCAATCAAAGCTTCGTCTAATCCATCAAAATGTCCAAGGTGTCTTCTCCAAACTCGAGCAGATGGAAATCCTCATTCAACTGACTAATCCCGACATTGTGTGCCTGTCTGAGCACTTTCTCAGACAAGTTGAATTAGACACCCTATGCTTTCCCGGTTTCTCGCTCTCATCTGGTTTCTGTAGGAGTCAAATGCAGAAGGGTGGAGTCTGTATACTCTCAAGAGATTCTCTACAGATTCAACCTATTGATGTTAGCTACTTTTGCTTGGAGGGGATTTGTGAGTTCACTTCCGTCAAAGTGGATTTGTCTAATATTATGTATATTATTTTAGCTGTATACAGGCCGACTATTTACTCTAAGGAAGAAGTAAATATGTTTTTTGACTCCATCTCTGATTGTCTCGATGCGTTACTGAAACCAAACTCGTTAGCTATTATTGCGGGTGATTTTAATGTAGATGTATCTGATGATGATAATTTGTGTAGGCGATTCTTAAACTTAATGTCTTCTTTTGGGCTTCGGAGGACCGTATTCTCTTATACAAGGGAGTACGGTGGTTCGAGGTCTATCATAGATAACATTTTCACAAATATCGACTCAGAATTTATTGACACCTCTGTACTGATAACCGGCTTCGATGATCATCATGCACAAGTTGCTGACCTAAAACTGAAGTGCCCTAAAATGATCACACCTCGCTTCAAGATGACTAGGTTCTTTTCACAAGATAATAAACGGGTTTTCCGAATTCTGTTGCAGAGGGAGAACTGATCAGAGGTTTTCGAGATCAATGATGTGACACAAAAGTTTCAAGTTTTTCTTGATTTAGTCACTTATTATTTTAATCTGGCATTTCCAGAAATGAAAAGAAAGTGGAAGAGCAAATCATGCCCTACAAAAGTAAAATTGAACAAAGCACTCTTGAATTTAAGAAGAAGAATGATTGAGATGTACTCTTTAACAAAACATCTCACCTCTCGTGATCCCTTAAAAATACAATATCTCAATCTCAAAAAGGAATTCAGGGATAGCATCAGATCAGCCAAGTCAAGCTCAACTCTTCAGACGTTGATTCGCTCGGATAATGTCAGTAAGGCTGCTTGGCAAATTATTAATGACTTAAACCCAAGTAAACAAAATAAACCATTTACCCCGATTTCAATCATGACTAATGATAAATCTTTAACACAAGAGCCAGAATCAGTTTGTAATAGTTTCAATACCTTCTTTAATCAAGTTAGTAATAGGCTTTGTAACTCATCCAGTTCTCCTTCTGCAACTCAAGCCTATGGAGTTTTTCAGGGTGTTAGCTCTTCTTTGTTTCTGTCACCAACGTCCAATAATGAAGTTTTAGAAGTTATTAAGTCTCTTAAACCTGGCAACTCGGCTGGAGCTGACGGAATCTCATCCAACACTTTAAAATCATGTGCTGACCTCCTCGTTCACCCTCTCACCCACTTGATAAATGCCTCCTTTGAACATGGTGGTTTCCCTCAACGGCTCAAAAAAAGCAACTGTCAGACCTCTGCTAAAAAAAGGTTCTCCTCAAGATCCCGAAAATTATAGACCTATAGCAATACTTTCTACCTTCTCTAAAGTCCTAGAGAAGCTATTTCTCTTGCGCTTGGAATCATTTTTAAAATCCAACAATGTAATCTACCCGCAGCAGTTTGGCTTTAAAAAGAATGTTTCAACATCGGACGCAATATTTAATTTTATTTCCAATATCACATCTTCACTCGACAATCATGAGCAAACATGTGCCTTGTTCTTAGATCAAAGCAAGGCTTTTGATGTTGTTCCTCACAACCTCCTTATTGAGAAACTCCGGAATCTCAGATTAAGGGGGAAGGCTAGTGATTGGATTTCATCTTTCTTACTTGACCGTAAACAAACGGTAACTATTCCCTATATTGAGGACTCAGGCTGTTTCTCAAGGATGTGTTCTAATGAACTAACAACCATGACGGGAGTACCACAAGGTTCCGTTCTTGGGCCGGTACTCTTCATCCTTTTCATTAATGACATATCATCTTGCATAACCGGTGGAAATTTATGTCTATTCGCAGATGATACTTCGCTTAGCGTTTCTAATGTGGACCGGAATAAACTGGAGGTAGAATTATTTTTACAAGGAAGATCAATATTGCAATGGCTGAGTGAAAACAAGTTATTTGCAAATCCTGGTAAAATGCAACTTATTGAGTTCTACCTTAGGTCGTCTAAGAATTCTGACTTTGACTGTTTTGATATCTTCCTCGGCGAATCAGATCTGAGCCCAAGTTATAGCACCAATTTTCTAGGTATTCAAATAGATGCAAATTTAAATTTTCACCTTCATATCGAAAAAGTTACCAAAAAATTAAGCAGCAGCATTTTCTTACTTCGTAGGCTAGCCACTTTTACAGATATGAATTCCTTGCTTTTAGCATATTATGGTTGCTTCTATCCGTTCATGATGTATGCCATTATTATCTGGGGCCACGAGACCTCAAGAACTGGTTCTGTATTCAAACTACAGAAAAAGGCTATTAGAATCATACTTGGCCTTTCAAAATCTCAGTCATGTGTTGGTAGTTTTAAACAACACAACATATTAACATTCACTAGCTTATATATTCTAGAATGTGTTGCTTTTGTTTATAAAAACAGACACATTTTTCCGGTCCATAACTCCATTTATAATCTCCGTCATCCTGATATTATCCCCATTCCTAAACATAGAACTACCTTTTTTGAAAAACAAGCATTCTTTTCTTGTATAAAAATATACAAAAAACTTCCACAAATATATAAAGTTTCTAAAGATCTAGTGTCATTTAGGAGAAATATGAAAGAGTTTTTGTTGAGGAGAGAGTATTATAGTTTGGATGATTATTTTTATGATGAGACATGATTTTATTTATCTATATTCTCTCTTTTGTATCATTGTACTCTATATTGTATTACTCTGTAGTTTTTACACTTAGTTTTTAAGAAATTGACCTTTGTTAATGCAATTGAGTTTGTCAACAGCAATAAAAATATTTTGATTTTTGACTAATGAATGGGCTGAAGAAGGGGTCTGTGGTCCCGAAATACTTCACAAACTATCAATCTGTTCTTTGTGTTGTGTGCTGTCTCCAGTTTACAACGTTTGCTGCTTTTCTTTCATTTTTACTAAAATCCTAAGCTTAGTGCCATAAAAGTAACCTCAAGTTATTTAAATTGTGATTACTATGTGATATTGACTCAAGTTATTTAAATTGTGATTACTATGTGATTATTGACTTAAGTTATTTAATTGAATGATTCTGTACTTATTTATTTGATAAAGTAATGTACAATCAAATAAACCTTTAGTGTGTAACATCACTACCAAATCATGCCATCAATCTTAGAGATACTTTGGTGGTTTGTTTCAACTGACAACAGGATGTATCTTGGTTTGTAGTTTTCATAGTGTTCAACTTTAAAACAGAATAGACATATAACAGATATTAAAAGTAAGTTCAAACTTACTGTGTTCAAGCTCTAGGCCATGAAGTTTGATTTTATTGGCTTCATGCTGAGCTTTTTTCTTCAGCCTGCAAGCCCTACAACATGAAAAAATATTGTTATCATTAAAAGTGTCACTATACCATAATTAAATTGGGATAATATGTTTTGAATCCTCCTTAGGAATTCTAATACATATTTTACAAATGATTCCTGATATAGATAACACAAACTATGAAACCTATGTAAAGTAGTATTTTCAAAGTGGGACTATGATAGTTGTCCGTGAATTAAGGCCTCCAGGAAGCCCCCGTTGCAACAGAGCAAGCAAGCAAAAATCTGATGACAAACCTGTATTCCTCACTTCCCCCACCATTAATCTCTACGTGCTCAGTTTTGGTTTAGCATCCATTAATGATGGAACCTGTCAAGAGTGAATTGCATCCTGTGATTAGATTTATATGGTTTAAGGGATCAAACACTTTTGAAATCCATCATCAATTGACCAACTTTATAGAGAGAAAAGTATGGACATAAAAAATATATGTAAGTGGTATAGGAAGTTTGCAGTAGGGTGAACAAACGTGCACTCTCCTTCATCAGTTTCAGATAAGACAGTGTCAAAAGTTGAGGAACTTTTGCTTGCAGATCGGCGTATGACTGTGTGAAAGATTGCCGAATAGATAGAGGACATCTCTAAGACTACCGTGAACAAGATTTTGTTGGGCTCTACATAACAAAAGGAGGGGTCGGCTGACAAAGTGCATTTGTTTGTACTATAACGCATTCCCATTAGTAGCCCAAATCACGACGGATCCCATCGCCAAATTCGGGTAGTAAATCATTTACAACCCTCCATAAAGCCCTGATTTGGCCCCCAGTGACTCCTATTCTCTCCCCAACTTAAAACAACACTTGGGGGAGGGGGCGATACAGATTCTCAAGTGGCGATGAAGTTTCCTACTGAGCTAGTTGTCAGGAGAAATGATAAATGAACGGCTGGTCATTATTAACTGATCCCTTTCAACATTTATTATGTTATAACTCAAATTAGAATCGAACTGAGAACCTTTTGCTTATGAAGCTGGGTTTTAACCAACTACACTACCGATCAGGTATGGTATTCATCCAAGCTACCAAAGGGTTGTTTCAGAAGCCATTAATACAACAGTTTTTTGAACTTTTTAAAAATATAAATATTATCAACCATAGGTCTAATTTATTGTAGACTTTTATGGCCAGAACAATTAGACAGTTTGGTGCTTTACCTAGCTCATGAAAATTAATTGCCAAATTTTAAGTTTTTGTCTTAAAAGCTTTACTTGCCAGTTCACATAGGCCTGTTGGCCTGTGCTTGAACTTTATTTAACAAGTGAAGTACCAACCGTTAGCCCTGTTGGGGTTTCCAACCATAGACCTAGCCCTCCACAATCCGAAGCCTTAATGTTAACCACTGAGCCACCATAATGACAATTATTTTTATTTCAGCGCTATGATTGTTATTCAAATTCTACAATAAGCTGTAAATTAGGGTGTTTTGACTTTAACAAGTACAGACTAGACAAATCAATGGATTAATCACACTCATTAACGATGCATTTTAGTCCATACCTACTTATCTAATTGATTGGCATTTAAATGTTCAAGTTTAATATAAATATGAACTTTCTACTAAGTTGCCCACCAGTAAGCTGGCTTTGTACGGACAAGTTACTGACTAATCTCCTTCTCTAAGGGTGGCCTACAACTCTGCTCACTGTTAGAATTAAAATGTTTTATATCAAACCTCTAACTAAGGGCACGTCATAGCTGTAATTTCCAACAAGCAGAGCTAGTTTATCTTTTTAGCATTTTATATGCAACATAAGCATATTTCCACTTCATTAAACATTCACCTAGGATAGAAAGTGATGAAAAATTCTTTCATTACCAAAACCAGACACCACATTTTGTCAATCAATACATTGAATTTAATAACTGAGCAATCACTTTTTATATAAGGACATTGAACTTTTCCCAACCATGTTATAGCCTACAGTAACTATGCAAAAAATAAATATGATATGAGTTGTTCAACAAAACAAAACAAAACAGAGAATTGTTCTCAACGCCAGTAAAATAGTAATTTTAGGTTAGGTTTACGGGCAGGAATTAGTATATTGGAGAGATAGGATATCAGCAAACTTACCTTAGAAGACAAGTTCACTAACACCAGAGTAGTAGTAACATACACAAAAGAAACACAAAATCACACAAATGTGTGTTTCTTTTGTGTATGTTACTACTACTCTGGTGTTAGGGAACTTGTCTTCTAAAGTAAGTTTGATGATGTCCTATCTCTCCAATACAGTAAAATAGTAATAAACTGATTACTAACACATTGTAAGGAATATTGATATTTATTATTATGTTAAGGAAAAGAGTTGATTATTGGTGACATTGTTAGTGATAGGGATTTTTGATGATAGCTTTTCAATCATATTTCAGAAAATAAACAATAATCATTAACGTATGTCCAAACTTATCTGGGCACTAATAAGTGAAGGATCTGCCACCTCTTCACTCAGATTCTATAACATTGCCCCATGAAAATTTCTTCAAATATCCTCTGTAAAGTATTATTTTTAAACTTGAAATAGGTGTATTGGCACGGATTTACTATTTTCTAGAAAATTCATAAAATAACGGCTGATCACCTAAATAATTATCTAAACATTACATTTTTAACAAATTTCACAATATTAAACAAATATCAGTTAAATATTTTATTTATAAGTTGTCCAAAGCTTGCTTAGCTTGACCTTTCCATTTAATTGTAGAAAAAAATAAAAATTTGAATTCTTTTCCTATTAGGAACTAAAGGATGACTATATAAAATTTATCACTCCAGGTTCAAAGGAGGTTAAAGTATTATAGATGAAACATCCAGTATGCCATTTTACTCACAAAGATACAATATATTATGAGTATTTTTAGAAGTTGAAAAAATGCTCTATTATATAAGATATAAATCTTAATAATATAAGGACATACCTGGAGGCCAGTTTATTTTTCTCTTTTCTACTCTTGGGCCTCACGTTGAAGGGAAGCTCACTGACGGGTGTCATCTCGTTGATGGTTCGACTCAACTTGTCTAGCTCCTTTCCAATTGCATTCAGTTTCCTTGGATTTGGAGTTAAATCATTTCCATCACCCTTCCTCGCCTTCCCACTGAAATCAGAATGAACATATTTTTAAAATGTAATAATATTTCATATCAGACGATTGAAACTGTAAAAACTTGAATAATTTTCATCAAATTTTTTTAAATATTAATATAAAAACTGTCACATAGTTAAAATGTACTCACGTAGATACAATTTACAAAACTGATTAAAACATTAATATAAAACTAACGTTGTTTTGATAAAATAAAACAAGGGTTAATATGACTCATCTTCTGAATTGCATTTGCTTCTTTTTATTTCGTTTCATTCTGACAACAATGCGATCATCATAACTTCAAAAATTGGATGAAAATGATTAAATTCATACATGTACGTTATAAAAATTAGATTCCTTAATCTTCAATACACTCATAACAAAATAACTATGTACTGGTACAGGAGCTGAATTGGGCTTGATTCTGACAGTGAAATATTAAAACTTGATAAAATGGGAACCTTTATCTCTCATGGCAGTTGTGGAATCTAACTAATGAGCATTATTCATTAAAAAACACTTTTACAGGGTGTCCAATAAACTTCCTTGAACAAATTCCCTGACTTTTCCCTGACCTTTCCTATTTTCATATAAATCTCCCTGACCCTGAATCGACATAGTTACACGTGAATGTATTTAATCTATGATATTTATTATCTACTATGATGTAGTTGAAAATTAATTTTTTAGCAATATATTTTACTAATAACTATATAGGCTATAAAACTATTGCAATTTACTCGTATGTTACTTTATACTGTACAATAAAGTAGCCATGGTAAAAAAAATATACCTTCTATAGTCAAGTTATAGTCAAATTATGAAATTTTTCAGTGGTTTGAAAAAAAGCGAAACATTACAATTTCTCCAAAACCAGCATAAATTGTAGGTATAGATTTTTAATTAACAAGTACAAATCAGACAATTATTTCAGTAATTTTTATTCATAAAAAAAGTTAATAGGGGGTGAGACTTTTAAGAAGCCCTGTGTAGCATTATGGAGGGTGACAATACTTTGAGTTTAATGTAAATTTTTTATTTACTCCATCAAAAATGTGAATATAGGTTGCTGTATGAATAAAAATTTTGTTTGAAACAAAAAGTTTTCATTTCATTTACAACGCTTATTTGAGTTACCTATGTTTGATTCCCTGGACAGAACACTGCGGGCTAAAGACTGGGTCGGAGATCATGTTAAGGCAGTGTGGGTCTTCCAGTCGTGGTGTCAACACTAACCGCTGACCCTTAGGCCCCTTAGCCTGTACATTGTACTGCCAGAAGTATCGTTCCCGCTTGTTGGAACCTGGACGAGTTATGGACTCCCCATCACTCACAGATTCTGAAAAAGAACATGATTTTATTCTGCTTTAGTAACCCTTTGGATACAACGCCACTATGGCTGCCAAATCTAACCAGTGGGCATATATCTTTGACCACTGATATTTTCTATGAGTCACTGCTAACAAGTGTCATAAGTGCTTATTGCTTAATCATTCTGGATTCAAAAGAAACAAAACTAGGTGCAACCAATTGGTGACATAACTCGAGAGAAAAACTTAAAAAAATATATAACATATCAAATTTGGAGTTCCTATTCATTCTTTGATAGATAAGTGAGGCAATGTTTTATATATATTATGAACCTTTATATATATATATATATATATATATATATATATATATATATATATATATATATATATATATATATAGAGAGAGAGAGAGAGAGAGAGAGAGAGAGAGAGAGAGAGAGAGAGAGAGAGAGAGAGAGAGAGAGAGAGAGAGAGATAGCAGTGGTGTCATGGCGAGTTTTGCAGTGCTGAAACGCTAAATTTTGTATTTATTACCCCTGCCACCCGAAACATCTCACCCAAAATATAAATTCTAGTTACTTCCAGCCTTGTTTACGCCAAGGTACGAATCTATTTTCTATAAGACAATTATTTTTTGATTAGACAAAAATATAGCTGGTTGTCCTTTAATTATTTAAGGATGATGTCAAAGTATAGCTAAAGGAATGATGTGAAGTTATCAAAGATGATAACCAAATCATCAAAGATGTGATGGATTACGTATTAGTCAGATGGAGCATTCCCACCTAACTACACTTTCTGCACATGCGCTTGTTTATCGATGGACAATGTTTTGTCAGTTTACAAGAGAACCCATTTACGTGTATTGTCACCCGCACATGAGTTTCATCTTACTCTGTCATCAGTTTAAAACGACATTGTCAAAACTCTAAAGATGTTGTTTTGTGAATGTTGTTTCAGCTAGGACAAAAGTAAAAGAAAGAATGTGATGTTGTGTTATCTAACTACCTCTGTTTTGAGGACTACAAGTATTCTAAGAAAATGTAAAGTACATTTGTTTCATCATACTAAATTGTATATTTTATCATTTATGTAATCAATAAACACTACTTATTCATTGCAAAAGTTTTAAAGAATTTTGATTTCTTAGTCCTTTCTGACAATTCCTCGAGATACTCCTGTTCGCTAACTGTACAGTGCCGTTCCAGAAGGGTGGCACTCCTTAAAGGGTTAAAGAGTTGTTTATTAGCTGACTTTAACAATTCAAATTTTGACAAATCCTTGAATTAAAGCTTAATGGTGACAGCTACTTGTTTTTTTCTCTTTGTTGATGGTTTTTTTCAAGAATTTTTTTTCACTATAACAGATTCAAATGTGTGAATCACAAACAGTAAAATAAAAACTGAAAATACCCAAGCAACATTTTCTATTACAATATGTACGAAAGAAATAATACATAAATAATAATTTTATCGGAAAAATGCCTATAAAATGCCTCATTTAGAGAATAGATCCAAGATGACAAACCACTTTGACTTTAGAACTTATCAACTTCTTTGATCTAAAAAATATTTTCATTTAGGTCCGATTTCTGAATTAGCAATATTAATCATATTGTAGATTTATCTCTTATTAACCATTAAATTAAATTTTTATCACAGTCTAAATAAAGTAATGCTGAAGTCCATAGCAATTTTAACTTTGTAATTTTTAAAGATTCGCAAAAAAGATTAATAGATTTTGTATTTTTTTAGGAAAAAAAAAATTGAAAAACAAAATGAAATTAAAAAGAAAAACAACTCAACTGATCTAGACAAAAACTATTTAAAAAATAGATTGCTAAGTACCATTTTAAATGATCAAATAAACAGAGGTAAAAATCAGTTAGGGTTAGACAAAGAATTAAACCAAAACTAGATTGACTAAAGTCCTGATAATTTTACAACAATTGGATGTATCATATTTTCCTTTTAAAGGTGTTACCCTCTGTATGTTGCACACTGTCTGCAGTGTGGTGTCCTCTTAAAGAGGTATTTAAGTAGAGCTCCATATTTAGGTACTCTTCTAGGTGAACTACTCTTGATTCAGTTTCAGGAGCATTTAATTAACTAAATTAAACCTCTTGCAGACTTTAAATTTTTTTACTTCTTCTGATTAAGGTTGCATGGTCGATATTACAAACTAAATCCCCCTACCAGTATCTTTAGGACCACAAGGCACTACTTCATAGTCACACGTACAATAATTCCTCTCCTTCTCAGTCTGTCACTTTGCTTACCTTACATCAATCCATGCTGTGTTTTCTAATATTTGGACAATTTTATTATATTCGAAGCATTAAGACTACGTAAATCAATTTCACATCATTAATTTTTTTACTGCGCAAAATAGAGATTTACTGTGCCTTTAATTTAAATTACTAAATGTCTGAATGAATATAATATACATTTAGGCTTTTTAAACTCTTTTAAATATACTATATGCAAATGGTCATGATATATTGATTTAATCTACTTGGGATTGACATTTTACAACGGCAACGTTGTATAAAACATTAATAGGTCGTATGTATTTTTTTTTTAAATCTTCCCAAAAATAAGTGCCAGAAACGGACTCTGGTCTGCTCTGGCACCATAACACCATTGATATATACATATAAAAAACTCAATAATACATTTATTTTCTATAATATATTAATACACTAAATGAGGAAATCTTCATCTTTTTCTTGTTATTAATTATTTAAAAATAATTATATGAGAAAAGTTAGTATTAATTGGCTTAAAGGCTTTGTAGACAAACTTTAAAAGCCAACCATATCAACATGTGGCATTTCTCTTTCACTTATCTTGAGACAACCATATTACTTCCTTTTGCTTATAAGACATATTTCTTAAGGCAAATACATTGTGCTGTGGCATCACTGTACGTGTATGAGTGGGCGGATGGGCCAATACCACTGTACGTGTATGGGTGGGCGGATGGGCCAATACTACTGTACGTGTATGGGTGGGTCAATACCATACACAGTCTCGAAATTGTAGCAAATAACACATGACTGGGAACCAAACCGTCATAGGAGTAAGTTGCGGGAGGAAATTAAGAGTTATTTGTTAATGATATTAATGGATTCTGACGGAAGTTTGTGGCCTTATCTCTTACTGTAGTAAGCTTGGTCTGTGAAGGGAACTTGTTCAGACAGAGTATGGGAACTAACCAGGACAATACAAGGTTATCATCACTGACAAATACTTACAGTCTAGACCAGATTCAAACTTGCACTTTTTCTAATCCAAAGTTATTTTTATTTGTTATACTTAGTTTTCAAGGTTAAGCGCACAATATCCACAGATTGATTACATTTGAAAACAAAATTTTAAGAAGAATATATGGACCTACCTATGAATCAGGAGTATGGAGAATAAAAAAGAACAGAGAGCTTAGAGAACTGTACAAGAGACCTGATATTGTGGCGGTGGTTAGAAGTAGAAGAATAAGATGGCTTGGTCATGTAAGGAGAAGGGAAGAAGAAAAAATGATAAGAAGGGTATGGATGGGGAAACCAGCAGGAAGGCGACCTCTAGGACGACCAAGAATAAGATGGGATGACCAAGTGGAACAGGATGTGAGAAGTCTTGGTGGAGACATCGAAATGGCAGAGGATAGAGGATTGTGGAGGTAACTTGTTGGCGAGGCCAAAAATCACCTTGGATTTGAGTGGCCACAGGAGTAAGAGTAAGTAAGCGCACAATATAAGAGCATTGAAATCTGAATTTCTTTAAAATGTTTTTCAGGATAATTTATTTTTCCCAATGGAATATGAGCCGTTCTTGAACACTAGCTAGGTATGATTCAAATATGTGATGGAACCCCTAAACTGGCATTTATCCTTCGGGGCTCTGTTTCTTTATTCATTTTAAGTATGTATTTTGTTTATATAATCCTGGATTTATGCTTAGCAAATAATAATTATTAAAAAGAACATTGTTGCAGATTGTACATGATATGTTTATCTGCACTATTGGTAAAAATAAAGCATGTGTTGTAAAAAAAAAGAGCTCAACAAAAAATTTGTTAACAATGCAGTTAAGAAATTATTACAAGAATAATGTCAAAATAATATTACAACAATGAAAAGACATGTACTGCAAAGTTAGACTGGATACAGCAATGCCATATTGTTAAGTTACTAAACAAAAAATAAAACTTACATTAATTCTTATTTACATATGGTCTAAAATAAATAATAAAAACTTTTTTTCAATATTAGTTTCATGGGGAATAAAATAATATATTTTTGTTAAAAAGGCAGGTGTTAAAATATAACACATAATTATTAAAAATAATAAGAGAAATGTTGGTAGAGGTGAATCGTACTGTGTCCACTTCAGTTGTAAGTACACACTTGATAAGTTAATACAAACAAACCTGCATCAGAAGAGTACTCTTCATAATGGTCGCTATCATCCTCAGAGTCAAAGCTCTCGTCCAACGAAAAGTCATGAGCTTCAGGACTCAAAACTCCTCCTTAAAAATCAAAACAAAGATTCATACAATTTTAATTATAACTAGATTTGTACTGATTCAATTTTAATTCCTAAATTTATTTGTTTTCACTTTGATTTCTTCAAATATTATTAGGTTTATAATGTATTTATAAATAATTGCATCTTGTCTAGCTTGGGCAGACAGAATTGCTCGCTTGTGATGTGCTGAGTTGAATATTTTTATAAAAACAAATTGAGTTGACTTGAATCTGTATTAAATTGATTTTAATTTATTATTTATATCATTCTTGAATCTCTTTTAACTGGAAGTTATAATATTCATATAAGAACAGACTGATAGTAATGGTCATACAGTACAAGCAATAGGTTAACAATTATTCTATGACACCAACTCATCTTACGACAATACATTTTACATGGCTAAAAATAGGACTAGTTTCTCTCTGCCAACAGATGGTTCATGTTTGCCGTCTATTGGTTTCTTAGCAAATATTTTTTGAAAATATAAAATTTACTGATTTTTTGGAGTGCCATTTTGTAATGATAAGTCATAGTCCTTCATTATTTACAATAATTGTTATGCATTTTTGTTAAGTAAAAAGAAATATTGATACATACAGAAAAATACATAAATATGCATTCATATGGACTAGTATCATTATAAATCTGATTTTAAATGGATACTTGTTCCAAAGGGACAAAATGGTGAACAAATGTGTGCTCACCAAATATCCCACTTTGGTAAATACCTTACATGACGTGTCAGCACACTTATGTGACCTGAGCAAGGCATTTGACTGTGTTATCATGCAGACATTCTAATGAAATTAAAAAATGGTATTGATGGTATCCCTCTAAAATTATTTGAAAGTTATCTTAAAAATCATAGGCAAAAAGTGTGTGTGTGTGTGGGATGTGGTCACAGGAGCGTGAGATTATATGGGGGTTCCTCAGGGCTCTATTTTGGGCCTCTTGATGTTTTTGATACCAATAAATGATTTGCCAGCTTCAATTTATGCTAATTCAACACTTTATGCAGATGACAACATTTTTTTTTATTTTTTTTAATGTAGCAGATAACATTAATGAACTTTTGGAATTATCACAATAATGAATTTGTAATGCATCTGCATTACAATGGTTTCAAATTAAATGAAGATAAAACTAAAAAAATACTGTTCAGTCTTAAATCTTTAGATGGTGAGGAATTAGAGTTTGATGATTCATGGGTCAGTTCCACCAGTTGATAATCGTCTTACTGTATATGGAGCCCACATATTGATTACATTACCTCACGACTCTCGAGAGTAATATATCTACTAAAACGTTTGCTTATTTCTGTACCACAACCTTATATAAGAACTTCATGTTTTGCTTTTTTCCAATATGTTTTCAGATATAGACTTGTTCTTTACGGTAACTGCAGTAGAATACAGGAAATTCTTATTTTACAGAAAAAGGTTTTGAGACTAATATCTAAGCCTTTAGGCTAATGTTGTAAGCCTTAGAGCATTGCAAACCAATTTTTATTGACTTCAAAATCTTGACCGTAGTAAATGTATATGTGTACATATATTTATTTATTTATTTGACTCGATATTATACTTAATTAAAAACCAGGATCTTTTAGATTTCAACAGCATTTTACATGAGTACAATACTAGAAATAAAAGTAATACCCAAATAAAACACCATAGATTGAGTAAAAGTTTGTCTCGTCATGAACTTGTGTCACTGAAAATATATAACAAACTTGTGAACTTAATAAACAAATACACAGAGAAAAAATTCAAAGATAAATTGTATATGGCTTGTTAATAATCCATTTTATAAACTCAATGATTTTTTATCTATGAAGAATATCATATTTTAAATGTATACCTTATCTTTTATATAAATAAGTTTCTTAACACATTCATTTTATTTGATATAGACTTATTGTATCTTTTTGAGATAATACAGTAAAATATTATCGATCTTAGAGAAAAAATACACGTATTTATACAAAAAAATAAATAAATAAAATAACTCTTATAACTTGTTCAATTTAGAATGTATTATGACAAGATCTATTGTACAAAAATACATTTAATCGTTAATAAACGTTCTTATTCTTATACGAATTTAATGTAAATACATTACATTCATATTTTTTTAAAGTGCAAATCAGTTCTTTAAAAAAGGGATTGGGGTAAATGATCTTCTCCGACTTCCAGATTTGGTAACCATTGCACTGTAGGAAGACAAAATATTTCCGTCTTAGAACATTCTAGTACAATTTTGAAAAAAAAAACACTAGTTGAGTGATGGCAAATGAATATTTTGCTAATCGTGGTGAACAAAATGATAATTTGTTACAAAGATACATCCTTATAAAAAATTTTGTGATCCGTTAATTACAAAATATACATGACTTACCGTTTATTATTTCAGTTTGATATCCAAGTTAAATAATAAACCAATAAAACATTAAATTTATTCAACATACTTAAAAGAACTATTTTAAAACCCAACAGTCTCAATAAATAGTTTTTATAATAATAATAATAATAATAAAGGTTTTTAGTAGTTATTATAGTAATAATATTATAATAGTAAGTATAAAAATCAAATAATAATAAGAGAAAACAAAGGTTTACAAAAAAGGTGGACTACCAGTAGTTAAAAAAATTCTTTGTTTTCTGATAAAGACAAAAAACACACACAAAACAGCCATAGATCACAAAATATTATAGATTATCAGTGGGACAAGCCAGTCTATATTAATATATACAGTGGCCTAGCAACTATTCGGATTGCGGCAATCCAGAATCTGTCCTATCCGAATTCGAAAATAAAAACAAAGTTAATTTATTTCTTCATTGTTGATACACATTTAATGCAAATGAAGGCACATTCTCAGTTCCCAACCCCTTCCCCGCCCCTTCCATATTTATAGAATGTTGGAGTAGGACTGAAACACAACACTATAAACTAAAAAAAATAATAAACACAAAAGAATAGAACCATTAGACACAAAAAGCTATAGAAGAAAACTGCATGTCATTGAACAGTCAAATTCTGGAGAATCTGTGAAAAAGTGTTCTTCAGAATTGGGGTTGGGAACAAGCACTGTAATTTACACACGAGTCCTTCTCTATGCTATGTTTATTGCCCTAACCTACATTTTAGCATTAGGTTATCAACTTTAGTTGAATAATCAATATAAAAACATAGATCTAGTCATAATATTTAAGTTAAATGTAAAAGTGCAGACAGCATTTAATACACCTAACTTAGATAACATAAATATCTGAAAGATTATCAATCCTGGTACAGACTACTTAACCTTGATGGGCACAAACGGAATTAATGATATCCAGATTAATTCACCTCCACATTGACCTGGATCGTCACCAATTCACTGTATATCACATGTAGAATAGTTATTAAAGTATTGAATATTATTTGAGTAATTTACAAATGAAAAGGAATTGTAGTTACCTGTGGACAAAGAAGATGTGGAGCCTCCTTCAGCAAGTGAACTGGTGGAGAGCAGATGAGGTCTTGGCTCTCGGCGTTGCCATATCTGCTCCAGACCTAAGTGGGTAGGGGCAGAAGATGACAAACGAGACTGAGAGTAGCGCGGATTTCTAACCACACCTCCGACAACGACCGATGAAGGTCCAGGGACAGACTGGCCAAGCGGAGAATGACCAGTCTCTTTCTTCAATAACAACTCATGCAATGTGCTATGCTTATGCTGCAGAGGACTGGTGACATTAGGGGGTGGCGTGATAGACGAGTTAGCTGAAGGAACTTGTAGAGAAGAATTGGAGCTGTGCTGACTAGTCGGTGACACATTATTATGATAAATTTGTGTTGTGGTAAAAGGGTTTGATGGCACACTAGATGAAAAAGTGTCTTTGTAAAATCCTATTCCATCTGGTGGAAATGAAGAGGCACATTGAGATGCAAGCATGGACATGGAGTCAGTGACTTGAAGAGATGGGCTGGCCCTTGCAGGAACTGTTGACTGAGGAACCTGTATATAACAAGTTTCTTCAGGTAATAGCAGCTCATCAAAGTTTAAATCATCGAGGTCGTTAAGTCCTAATGTTTCATCATTTGCATTAAGTTCTGCGAGAGTTGGGCCCTGAATTAAATCTGACTTATCCACCTGAAAGATGTCATCATCTTCCATTTTTATGTCAATATCTGGCCCAGCAATCTTAGTTCCCCAAAGTGCATTTCCAGAATAAATAGTTGGGTTTGAACTTCCGTCTTCTTGAAACATAATGCTGTTAGGAGACTTGTCAGCTTCCTCTAGTCCAAAGTCCCTCAATTCAGACAGATCCATACCTCTCCTTGCTGGTATTGGCACACTGGCAGTATGCAAAAGAGAGTCTAGGCTCATCATTTCTGGCTTTATTGTAATATTGGAGTCAATAAAAAAGTCACTTGAATAGCCTTGATCTGTCATTTTGACTTATGAAGAGTGCAGATCTATATCATTATCACTATTTATTTCAATAGCAAGATTCTCCTGCCTGCAAAAAGAAAAGTATATCTGAATAATAAGATACAAATAAATATGAGCTATACTTTATATTGAGTTACTATAAAAACAATTACGATACATTTATTTATTTATCTTCCAACAGTACATAACCATTTTTACATTGAGAAAAGTAGATGGCTAAAAATATAAGATAAGCTAACATTTAACGCATTTAAGTCCAAGCAAAGACTATGTAAATTGGATGCAATCGACAAAATTCTACTCCTATCACAAACAAAACAACTGAATAGCAATAACATAATAACAAGTAGAGAATATGGATATAGTAATATGTTAACAATAAGATAAGAATTAAGGGCTAACAATATGTGAACACTACACACTTAATAAACAACAATAACAACCTTAAAAATTTGAAAGTAAATAACAAAAATAATAGTAGCAAAAAAATTGTGTAACAATAATAAGTATTCTAACATAACAAACATAACACAGCTAATAACGCATACACATGACAAAATGAATCAATAACCTTAATAATCTTAAAAGTTTGTAGTAAATGACTACAATAATAATTAAAAAACAATAAAAATAATAGCAATAAACACAAACACATGACTTAATGGAACTGTCCCCACGGGTTATAACTGGTTGACGATCTGGGCAATATTCCTCTCAAAAGGAGAAACAGATCCCTGGAAGAAGTCCGCCCTCCCAGATGTCATGCTTCCAAGCCTTTGAAGTCTTGCCAAGCCATAGTTGTATGAGTAGTATGTAAGCAGAAATCTCCGGCTAAAGACAGTCATGGATCTCGTTCCTCTTGGGATGTTCAAATCAACTGACGCCAGAAGGTCAGGGCTATCCACCAGTCCATTGATCAGTTTAAAAAGGAATAACAGATCAAAGATGACACGCTGATGATGGAGAGGTGTTTCTCAGTAGGTGTAGCCCAGACAAACTCCAAGCATCCTCATGAAGGGTGCTTGCACTCTGTTCAACTCGTCTATGTGGCCAAGTTGGTAAGGGGACCAGATCACAGTGCCATACTTAAGAACAGGGCGCATGATAGATTTGTATAAGACCAGCATGGATTTGTACAATTTGAAGCTCCTTGTTGATCTTCCAATAAATCCCAGAAGGGAAAAAGCCTTAGAAGTGATAAATGCAATATAGTCAGGAGGCTAGTTCTCTATGGCTAGTTTATAGCCCTTATTTAAGTAGAAAAGCTTTGCAAAAGTCATCCTCTTCTGAGATTGAGGATCTAAGTAAATTGAAATACTAATTTTATTAAATATACATACTAATTACTTATATTTATTTTATTCCATATGTTAAACATTAATACTATTAAAGTATATTTAGAAGATACAAATTGATTACAAACTACATCGGAAGCTAGATTTTTATTGATTTCAAAGTGTGGTAAGTGTTTGTCCCCTTCACCTAAAGCTCTGTATCTATTGTTCAATTTTAATATGTTTTAGTACAGACTCTCTACACAAACAATACAACTAGTATTAGGTTATGCCGCATTAGTCCAGGGTTTGATGCAATAGACATGCAGGGTTCAGAAAAATTATCTAAATTTAGACTCAACACACATTAAATAAGTATCACATTAAAACTCCTTTTTCAATACTACCGACACCTTCAAGAGGAGATTGAAGAGATAGGCCTACTGACTGAGTTTCAATTGTCATAGGATTAGCCTACAATATAAATATATATATATATATATATGGAAACGATACCCTTGACCACATGTACTTAATTTATAAACTTAATGGCCCATTGACATAATTGCAAGGTTAAAAATGCTGACCACCTTTCTCTTTATTAATTTCGTTTTACTATCATCAATGTTTAATGTGTCTTATGTGTGTGTTTCTTTGGTGAACTTATCTCTTCAGTTAGGTTTGCTAATGCCCTTTTATTTGACCACGAACAAAAAACTTTGCAGTGGACGAATGACTGCATAACTATCACACACAAAGAGGGAAAATGTGTCATGACAGCTGCTATCAAAAATAAACAACAAATGATGTTACACTGTACGTTATCCTGCGATTTGTTTTATTAAACCGTTCCTAAAAATAAACAGTGTTTGTTTTGTATTCTTGCCATTTTTATATTACTGAACTTTAAATATGCTTGTAAAGTATGTTCTTAAGCACAGAGTATATGTAGGCTACTGTATATACAATAGTGTTGTTTTTATTCTATTGTAATTTTGATTATAACTATGTATAAAATTTATCATTACCATTTTAAATAAAGATAGTATTATTTAAGTAGTCTTTGTCATGATTTCAAGTTCAAAAACTGTTTCTAGTAGCTCACTTTCAGGCCATAGAAGGGAAATAATATATAAAGTTGAAACTCATTTACAGGAGCAGAACATAGTCTGTAATTTAAAGTAGAACGTTGCCAAGAGTGGAGGAGTTAATATTTCCTTAGTTTATAAAATATTAGCAGGAGGAAAACAGGCAGTGGTTAGAGGGCAATTGCACTTATCAACACCAATCAGCAAAAAAACACAGGCAATATAAAAAAAATTGCATTTGACGATTTTATTGTGTTTAATTAGAGGGCTGATAGACATGAATTTTATGTTGACAACAAAATTATGCCTACCTTTTAACATTATGGAATTGAATATTTAAGAAAGTTTTTAAGGCGAATAGGATTCAGATAGGGAAAAAGCCAATTTCCTCGAATATTTA